>QFDD01001248.1:0-30971 GCA_006871305.1 Vachellia collinsii
TAACCAATGTTTCTCTCGCGATTGTCAAATCCCCAAGGCGAGCAGTTTGACACAGAGACGTTGGTCAAAAGAGGTCTGTCCACCTGTCCTAACATTGAACTTTGAATCTCTGGACACCCATCAACTGTTACCGTAGCCAATGCAAGCCATTTAACACTAACACCGTGCTGGCTGTACGACCCAGTAAATTTAAGCAACTGTCGAAGAATTAATGTTTCCACCTGCGGGAACTCAACAGTAATTGCTCTTTCTTCCGATTCTCTTTTGACAATTTGCTTGATCATTTCACACGATATTATCTTCAGCTCTTGGAGGGAGCGAAGTTTTTGGGCCGTTGATAATGAAAACATATATTCTAATTTGTTACAACCTTGCAGCTGCAGAGATGTCAGATTCATAAAGCTAACACGCAGATCTCTGTACATGCACATCTTTTTCAAGTGATCCACATCACGGAGATACAAAGTCTTCAGTTTCTCAGGACATACGATCATCTGCAGTTTAATTTCGTGAAATTTAATTGAGGGAAGAGTAAATAAGACCACAGAGAAATGATAGAAAATTTCATAATCATCAGAAGAACATCCCTAGACAGACATACATACCTCTTTCGACTTTTCCGTCGAGGCTTCTTGTTCCTCGATACTTCTCAAGTTATACGCAAATGTAAAAACGAATTTAGAGCACTTCTCTACCGTCATTTGAGTCAAGGAACGAGAGATAAGTTGAAAATCTCCTGAACAAATGCTTGCAAGCTCAGGCAAATTGCTGAGCTTAAGAGAGTGCAACAATGGTAACGCCTCCTCCATTACATTTGAATTCGTCATTTGTGTTTCTTGTTCACCCATAAAAACTTGTTTCAACTGTCCACAGTCACTTATATCAATATTTTTGAGTTGTTGCAGATCCTTGAGGACGTATAGAGGGAAAAGATACTCAAGTTTTTTACACCCACACACTTTCAGATGATTCAGCATGTTAAACTTGAATGTTCTCCCATAACTGTTGAGGCCTGCTATGCTCGTAAAGCTATCAAGATTTTGCAAACAAAGCTGACGTAACTCGTGTAGTAATCCACCAGATGATATACGATTGAGCTCAACGATTTCCATTGCTGATATATTGGTCGGCTTCAAATGCTTCAAGCGAGGAGGAGCGTCCTGCAGCAAACCCAACAAGTTAGATATTTTAGTGTATTTGCAAATTATACATATGGTTGAGCTAGCCGAATTAGCTCAGTAGTATCAAGTCATAAACAGTATTCAAACTAAAAGTATAAAACAGGCAGAAGGGCATGACCATAATTTCGTAGAGCCCTTCGTGTGGACAGAATGTCATTTTATGGACATCAAATGAGTGTCATTTAATAATTCATTAAGTAATTCTTCAATTAAGAGAATCAGAAATTGATTTTTGATTGTTTTATCTTTTTGCTGCCAATAATCAACATAAGACAGCCATAAACCATCTTTCTTCTGGACCAGAACAACAGGTGCGGCAAAGGACTTTGGCTTAGATGAACGGGCCCTGTCTGCAAATCTGCTGTATGCGCCTCTCATTCTCATCTTGTTACAAAGGACATACCTAAACGGCCTGCAGCTTATCCGTTGGTCAATCGTAATTTAATGAGAAAAATCTCGTGGTTAAGGCAATGAAATGGGTCCCCTGAAGGCATCCAAAAAAGAATCGAGCTCCTTTGTTAACTGATATTTTTAAAAGGAGACAGCATCAATGCTTAAGATTCGGTGATAAAACAGTCATGAATGATAGGAATGAAGAAAATGTGTTGGGCACACGACAAATCCCAAAAACCTAATTGATATTCAAACAGCCCATCCTTAAGAGAATCCTACCCATGTAATACATAATAATGGCCTTGATATTGAAAAGAAATTGATGTGACCCTAATGATAACAAGCTTTTAATGAGACTGAAAAAATTAGAAAATAACAACACAAATGCTTGAGATTAATAATACTGATATAAAATAACTATTACAGCCACAGATTACAACACAAATATTCACAATGAACAAGAAATACAAGCGCACACTCAAACACAACTCTCACAACACATATGCTGAGAATATAGACACAAGCTTGCCAATCTTGTGAGAGGATTGGCTCTCTCCACTCCAAGGCCTCAGCCCTTAGCCACTATTTCTTCAAAATTCTCCTCTGCCTCCTATTGATCCAAATGGAAGATTTAGAGACCTAAATTATGACTCTCACAATCCCCAACCTATATAGTCTTTGACCATAGCCATACTACAGCCACCCTATTTTCTATTTCTTTCTTCCAAATGGTAAGTCAAAGTGTGGACCATCAAAAGTTATCTTTCCCTCTTCATGCACTGTCCTAATTTTTCGAAATGGGTTCTAACAGAAATAAATGATGATCTAGGTCTAATGTAATTCAACCCAATTTCTGTAGCCATTGATGCCCAAGAATAATGTCGGGCTTACCCATGGAACCAGTTTCAGTGCTAAACGTAAAGCTTAGCTCACCCTACTCATATGATCTAAATAGTTCAGATCTGATCTTAATTACTATTTTTTAAAAAAATAATTTTTTACTTAAAAAATCATTATTTTAAAAAAATCAAATCTGGATAGTTCAGATCGATATTTGGACGATACAAATCAGATTAGTAGGATGAGCTAAACTCTGGGCTTAGCACTGAAACTGGTTCCTCAAAAGAACCACCCCACAAATCAGGCTCCACTGGATTCGGAAACCTTTTCAATTGTAACCAACCTCATTTAACTAATTAATCTTAATAGTATAATTATGCAAGCCACACAGTTGTTGTTCGGCGAAAACTTCACAATCATACATTAGAGTCATAAATACACAATACAAACAAACCACGCTTTAAGGAAAGAGTTTAAAGCATGGCCAAGTCATCAATCCCTCAATTTATTGGTAGTAATATCATTGTTTTGTGATAAAAACAAATTCTTGTTATCATGTAATTGAACACATACAACTACTATAAACATATAATCTGAGAATTCAACGAAAGCATCGTCGCAAAAACATCAGTACGCATTCTTCATCAAGTGCTGCCAACATCATCATCCCTACCAACACCTGCACTGATCAATTAAAGCAAGGAAAAGAAATAGGCAAAATGGACAATTAAGATTATGTTTATATTAGACATATATCAATGTATTAGATATATATGGCAGCATAACCCTTTCTTAGTCAATAAAAGAAATAATGTTTTTATGATTCTACTTTGTAAATATATAGTATATCTAGTTAAAAAATTGGCTTAAACAGTTGGGAGAATCAAATTATCAAACTCAACTTTTTTTTTTAAAAAAAAATATGCCAGCTGTTTTTTCTTAACCATGGCTAATCACTTTTAAACCAACAAAAATTGTTTCACTTTTTTTAACTGACTCAACTGATACAACGTATCAATGCACAAAAAAGGAAAAAATGCACACGAAAAGATAGCTCCTTTGTTTCATCCCTTAGTATATGAAGCTGTCGATATTATAGTAACTACTAGAAAAGAAATATTGAAATAAATTTCAACTATTATAAATATTGATGCCCTATTTTTGTAATTTACTTTTTTTGTGCCAATGAAAACTTTGAATGATTTTATTTCCCATTTTCTTTCCGCATCAAACATTTTGATTTCATTAATTTTTATAATTAATCAATCTTGGAAATTGAAAGAAATAACAATCTCAACTATGCAAAAAAGAATTGCAATATCGTTGAGTTTGGAATATTATAAAAAAAAATTATAATTAACCATAGGCTTTTTCTTGAGAGTTTTTCTTTGGCTTCAATTATAAGTGATTGTAATTTTTTTTTGTAATTAATAAAATTGATTCTGTTTGCTAAAAAAAAACTACGCAAAAATAAAAAAGAACAATAATAAATGCTATTGTATCCCATTAATGAATTATGACTTTCTGTACGTTAGACTAAAAAACTTGCTGTGGGGTGTTTAAATTGCAGTTTTCTAGAGGAAAATAGAGTTTTCAATTAAAGGGGCCTTAGGCCTGTGGGCCGGGCCTCGCAAATAAAAGGGGCCTAAACGGACCCAGTACTAGTTGAATTGATCTTCCGAATTTCATGGTGTTCTCCCATAGGCACCCAAAGTTGAATTCTCTGAGGACGTTCAAGTAAGTTCCTTTAGAATAATTTTGCAATCACCAGTAAAATTACTCCGGATGTGCTAATTTATTGAATTGGTAAGCGGCGTTAGACTGCGACCTATAGCGGTGCCGCCCCTCCATTTCAAAGGAAAAAAAATCTTCTGTGAGATTGTTTAGTTTGATGTGTTTTTCCTTTGTTAATGCTCTCTAAAGTCTTAGCTTCTTCTGCTTAATTGTTTTGTTATTTTCATACTGTATTTATTGAATATCATTCAATCAATTTGGTGATGCTTTGGAAGAGGTATAATGAGAGGGAATTACTGTAGGGTTCCAAGCAAGAGAATTAATATCAGAAAGTTATCATTGACAACTTAAGTAGTTAGTATTGACAACCTCCAAAGACCTTATTGATATTAATTCTCTTATTTGAGATCCTATAGTAATTTTTCCTATAATGTAATGTTACAATCATTATCTCTTCTGACCTCTAGTCCTTTTTAGTGATTGTGCATTGTATGTAAACTACACAGCAATAAATAATTCTAAGTGATCAGAGTCTAGAATTTGGCATTGAAATTTTGGCTCGTGGGGTGTTATTCAACGAATTAAGCAGCTGCTCCTGTTTAATTATTAAATGGTGATATATGGCTTGGATTCATTACATGTTCCCTTTAATACGTGTTCCAGACTTTAAAATATTTTCAGACAATTAAATCATGAATTAATAAAAAAAGGTGATAATTTGCCAAAACTTCTGTGTATCAAGTTTTTCGGCCACCAAACCTCATTGTTTCATAAAATACACCTTAAATTATTTTATTTTCATCCCCCATAGCTTCCTGTTTCATGCCGTGAGGTATCAGAATATTGACCAAATAGGATCTATCTTGACAAAATTGGCCCATAACTGTTTCTTATCCGCATCTATCTTGTATGTACTTATAATGTATTTTACTCATATTTTACCTGATTTTGTCAATTATATGATACTTTTTATGTATTCTTGCTGGCATTAGTATTTCATTTTGTCATATTCTAGAGGCGCTGATCGCTGGGCTTTGAGCTGTTGAGGCTATTATGGTTCACTACACTGACAATAGACCTAATATCTGGTATTAAGGAACTTGTTTGTTTTCTAATATGATGTTTGAAATTGTCTTTTACTATTGGGTTGTGTTTCTTCTCTTAAAAGTTCCTTTTGACCATATTATTTAGGCTGTAATGGGTACAGTTGTGTATGGCCAGTTCTATTTGTTTTGGGGTTCTTTCCATGTTTTTGATGAATATGTTGGTCATGACCTTGTTTAGGCTTCCATTATCGACTTCACCAACTTATCGGCTATGCCATATTTTGTTATTTGTTCTTATTTCTGAAGGTCTCCCTTCTCTCTTCAGGTGGATTGCATTTGATGCCTCCTACAGTTGAGGCCACCAATTGTGATGGCATTCACTTAAACAATGCACAAAGATGTGAAACTTGCTTCAAGATGCTGAACTTTGAGCATCTTTAGGTGTTATATTTGCTTTTATTTCGGTTTCACACTTTTTAAGATATGTATTTGTTTCCCATGGTGCCTATTTGAGCAAAACTGTTAAAGGACAACCAGATCCCTGAAGTTTTGTATTACTTTTGGAGAATCATGAATAAAAATGTTGACCACGAATCTTTTACTTGCATGTTTTCTTACAGTAATTGCTTTAACATTCTGACTTGCATATACTGTACTCATGCCATATATTTGAAGGGCTACTCTTTTACCTGTAGCAGTTTTAGATATGTTAGTGATTCACTGAATTGTAATTTTTTCTTATATATTAATATACATTTTATTTCAAGTCTCAGCACTGACACTCTTTGATGAAACGATAGCGGTTTTCTAGCTGCTACATTTTTGTATTGTCATATTAGCGGTTATGGGACAAATGTTGCTAACTCGTAGCAGTTGATGTACCAAACAATAATAACACTATTTGCAAGCTGCCACATCCATTACTTCATTATTTGCTAATAGGGTTTCACGCGCAGTCAGAGCCATGTGATATGAAAAGCTTACATAATTTATGGGTAGACGATGAATAGCTAATTCAGAAGTATACCTTGTCGTGGATAGCAGAGTATATTAGCATGCTCTTTTTTCCCTCATGTAATTTCTAATGAATTTGAGACTTCCTTTTGAAATATCTCTAGTTCAGCATCGCAATTCAAAAGAAGTTCTTCAAATTGGGAAGACCAGACAGCTCAAGCAAAGTCAGCATAGGAAAGTCAAATGCAGCAGCATCAGATTCTGAAACTTGATCCTTCCCAACGATCACATCAATACAACACTGATCTACTCGAAGCTTTTCAAGATTACGAAGCATGCCTTTGGCCATAGATGCTGGAAATATACTTTTGAGGCTTCCACAGAAAGAAACATCTATGCTCCTTAGACTTGGGAAGGAGACATTTCCTTGATGGTGATTGTGCCACACATTCTTCAGTTTTGGCAAATTCCATAATGTTAACTTTTTCAGTGACACAACCGCTGTTGATGACACAGCCTCCTTATAATAATTCAAATCCTCAAAATCAAACACCATCTCCAACATCTTACAGTCCTTGACTTCCAATTCTTCCAAGCTTGTCAAAGATTTCAGCACATGAAGAGGCACCAGTTGCACTAAGCCACATCTTTCCACCATCAATGTTTTCAAGTTGCTAAATGACTTGCGTGAAAGTTGGTCATCCCATATCAATGGAATCAAATTGTTTAGATTGCATAATTCCAAAATCTCTAACTTTGGTAGTAACCCCTGTATAAAGAAAATATGACAATTAAAAGATATTTGCTTTTGATGTGTAGGCCTATTGTTTAAATGTCTAAATAAAGCTCCCATCGACCTCATGAGATTTCTCAAAGGTCAATTTAAAATTTCAAGTTTATGAACAAAATAAATGAATTAATTAAAAAATGAAAGGCCTCTAAAATGCTATAGTAGCTTGCTTGATACTAAAGCCAGTAACCAGTAAAAGTAATCTTTGTAGATATAATAAGACAAGAAAAAAATAATAGCATATTTTTTTGATCAACAGACTAAATAATTCCAGTAAAAATGATTTTCACAATGTAAGTTTGAAATTACAAGTTAATACAAGATAAGAAAAGAATAAATTATTTTTTCTCCTTGCCACCAAAAGTAGAATAAATTAATTTGAACATACCTTTTTGTGGCAGAAAAGTGATATGAAAATGTTTCTGCATCCGCCATTTGTTGTTCTGTCTTCAATGTCAAAATCCCTTTTATCTTCTCCTGGTTTCAAACTTGGTAGATCGGTGAGTTTTAATATTTTCAACCCATTGAATGTGATTCTCCTTTCTGCATCTTCATTAGTCTCTTTCGCTACTATTTCTTCCAATTTTTCACAGTCATTTATCTCCAATGTTTCAAGACTTGCCAAGCTTTTGGATGTTGAATCTGCCACTATATAGACAAGCTGATGACATTTGGACACCTTCAGCTCCCTCAAATTATCAAATGAAGCGGAGGATGGTGCCAATTCATTAGTCTCTTTCGCTACTATTTCTTCCAATTTTTCACAGTCATTTATCTCCAATGTTTCAAGACTCACCAAGCTTTTGGCCGTTGAATCTGTCACTAAATAGACAAGCTGATGACATTTGGACACCTTCAGCTCCATCAAATTATCAAATGAAGCGGAGGATGGTACCAATTCATTAGTCTCTTTCGCTACTATTTCTTCCAATTTTTGACAGTCATTTATCTCCAATGTTTCAAGACTCACCAAGCTTTTGGCCGTTGAATCTGCCACTAAATAGACAAGCTGATGACATTTGGACACCTTCATCTCCCTCAAATTATCAAATGAAGCGGAGGATGGTGCCAATTCATTAGTCTCTTTAGCTACTATTTCTTCCAATTTTTGACAGTCATTTATCTCCAATGTTTCAAGACTCACCAAGCTTTTGGCCGTTGAATCTGTCACTAAATAGACAAGCTGGTGACATTTGGACACCTTCAACTCCATCAAATTATCAAATGAAGCGGAGGATGGTGCCAATTTAATCAAGTTAGAACAGTTTTCAACATGAAGGATTTCCAGATTTTGCATTAGAGATAGCTGAGAATCATCCCTCCAAATGTTCTTGAGCTCATCCAAATTTGCAAGGTAGACTCTCGAGAACGGTGGAATTTTTCCAGTACAATCAACAACTTCTACATATGATGGGAATATCTCGTCAAAGGAACTATCCTCCACAAAAAGTGCATTCAGCTGCAGAAATTTTTCAAGTAATGCATACGGAAATGTTATCCGTTCATCAACAAATCTTTCTATGCGAAGAATTTCCACTTGACCACAATGGTCCTCCGGAAATTGGTCGGTCCTTATCATGCTAACGTCATTCTCATTTAACACCAGCTCTGTTGATGCGACAAATCGCTGTAAAACAATTATAAATGGGCAAAGACATTGTTCAATCATAACAATATAATTTAATAGTTTGATATATGAAACACTCACAAATAATTCAAACTTTCTGATCTAATTAATTCTTACGATTAATCTTTGAGAAGAAATAACAATTCAACTACGACAAGAAGGAGCAATAATAGTAAAACATTCTGCCATGCACCCCATTAATTAATTAATTGTTTGCCGTGCTTGTTAATTAAGTAAAGCGATGTAATAAGAAAATTAAAATTAAAAGTTTAGATAGAATCTTGAAACCGAAATAAGTATATCGAGGGATATTTATATTAAATTAAATTTTAATTAATATTTTGTAAAAGCTAGAAATAGCAAGAATTGAGCATGTTAGACTTACCTGTTGGTAGATTGTTTTGTTAAGATTGGTATCCCAGAACTGTTGATTATCTTGTAATGGTTGAACGCTTTCGAGGGATGGTGTATGAATGATTCCCGGAGAGAATAATCTAAATCTTGGACAGTTTGCAATGATTAATTGATGCAATGATGGAAACATGAGAGCATACTTGTAGCCGGAAAATCTCTTCAATCTTGGTAGGTCATCAAGTTTCAAACACTCCAGCTTGTTGAAAAAGATTTTCTTGTCCTGATCATCCTCTCCGTTCTGCTTTGTTACGATCTCCTCTATTTTATCGCAGCAATGAATTGAGATATGTGTAAGATGGACCAGGCTTTGAACAACTGGTGATGTTATCAAAGTGGTCAACCCATGACACCATGCCACTTCAAGATGTGTGAGATTTGATGAAGGAACTAACGATGGTGCCAAGCTTAAACTCTTCAATTTTGGCAATTTCGATAGCTTTAACTTTTTTAGTGGCACAACCACTGATGAAGACACCATCTCATTAGAATCATTCAATTCTCCAAAATCAAAAACCTTCTCCAACATGTCACACTCGCTGACTTCCAGTTCCTCCAAGTTGATTAAAGATTTCAGCACATGAAAATGCATCAATTTCACAAGGCCACAACTTTTGACAATCAATGTTTTCAAGTTGCTCCATGAGTTATGTAAAAGTTGGTCATCCCAGAGTCGAATCAAATGGTTGAAATTGGATAATTCCAGTATCTCTAACGATGGAAATAACACCTATTAAAAGAAAATATGAATAAATGAAAATCTGTTTTGGCCTGTGTTATTTTTCTTGAAAGATTATTTAAATGTTTAAATAAAGGATTCATCTACCACAATATTTTTCAAGAGATTGCAAATAGTCCGACTTAAAATTACAAGTTCAAAAAAATTTAGTGATTAAAAAATGAAAAAACTGTAAAAAAATTGCTATAGCTGGCGTAATACAAGTGAATAATTCCAGTGAACGTAATTTTTTGTAGATAAATTAAAACAAGAAAAATAAGAAAAAACCTGCAAAACTCCATAATAGCCTAATAGAAAAGTAAATAATTATAGAAAGTTAAAACAAGACAAAATAAGAATAATAAAAATAACATGAACACACCTTATTGTTGGAAAGCGTTTGAAAAATTTTTTTACAATGGATAATCATCAAAACCACAAGCTACAATAATATAAATTTATATTAAATAGTTTAGTGATACGACCAACTAATTTCATATATTAAATTAAAAATTGCAAATTCACGTGTTTCTAGCTTGTAAAATGAATAATTTGAAGCTTCATTACGTATTTTAAAACTTGAAGTTAGCTTTTCTGTTTTATTAACCAATTTTAAGTAATAAGAAAAACAGCAAAATTCGATAATAACCCATAGCAAAGTAAGTAATTCTAGAAAAAAATGATTTTTGCACATAAGTTTGAAGTTTTTTGAAAAGATAAAATAAGAAAAAAATGTGAATAAAATAATTTGAACATACCTTATTGAAAAGTGATTCCAAAATTATATTGGATACGTTACTTGTTGTAGCTTCATGATGTCCTCGGTTCGAAACAATGAATTTAATATCATCACTATCAATATGAAGATGCCTTAGATGTAAAAATCTTCTTCCACCATGACTGGGAAGAACATTTTCAAGTCCATTTCGTCCACAAAAAGACAAACCTTCAACTCCTTCCAATAACTTTTGAACCCCATACTTCAAATGGAAACTACTCTCCATGTCAAGTTTCAATATCTTTGAAGTTTCATAATTGTCTTGCCATCCCCAATGCTCTCCAATTAATATTCTGTATCTCTTCAAATTCATATCTAAGAATAGGTTCTCAGGCAACATAGAGGCATTAGGAATATGAATATCTAGACAAGAGATTGGCAAATCATTTAACTCGTCAAGGCCTGCATTTCCATTAGCTCCATTGGATCCTTCAACTTTCCACTGGTCAAAGCTGTTTTCCATGTACAAAACCTCCAATTTTTTGAAGCTAGAGAGGAGTTTCCCAGGAATCACTTTAAGGTTAGAGCAATGGGACAAATTCAACATTTGTAAAAAAGTCAACTCTGCTAATTCAAATGGTAACCATTGAATTTCTGAGTAAGCAAGACTTAGGACTTTTAAGTTTTTCAATGTTCTAATCTCAGTTATATCTTCCAGTAAACAGGAGTGAAGACAAAATGTTTTTAGTTTTTTCAAGTAACCAAGTAATGGTAGTGATGAAAAATGCACTTTGGTGAATGCCAACATCTTTAGCTCCATTGACGATTTGAAAAACATCTTAGGTATAGTCAAATCGCGTTTTGTGCTATTCAACAAGAAGAATTTTAATTTTGGACCATGCAGCTCTTCTGGAAGGTCGACACTAATATCACTCTCTTGTAAGCAAATTCCTTTGAAATCTTCTAGTTTTTTTTCGTCTGGCCATTCATTTAATGGTCTATGCCTCACAATGAATGCAGGTAATTCCTTGGATGCAATCGATAATGCAACATCTCGAATGACATCATGCATTGTCACATGATGTCTAGAAAAACTATCAAGAAATAGGTTTAATGACTTTAACTTACTAACAATAGCAGAGAGTCCGACGTATGCATCTTCAATGTTCTCTGTGTGTTCAAGAAAGTCTAAACCCATAGAATACATGAGCAGGTCTTCAATTGAGGGATCATGGGACAACATGGAAGCGAGTAAGAAAATATGTTTGTTCTCTGATGAGCTTAGATGATCGTAGCTCAACTTTAAAATGGGATCCGCCTCTTTAAATCCTGTGATGTTTCTCTGTAAAGGATAATTCAATCCTGCAAGGGCATTTTTCCACTCATTAAGATGTTTATTCCTTAATGCCTTGGCTAGTGTAGCAATAAATAGTGGTAGGCCTCCACACTTTCGAACAATATCAGTGGCTATAGATATCAACTCAGGACTGCTTGAGTCAACAGAAAGTTCAGCAATCCTCTTGAACAACTCCCATGCTTCATCCTCTAACAAAATACTCACTTCGATAATTTGTTGGCATTTCATGAGATCTGACAACAGTTTTTTGTTCCTCGAAGTTAGTAAAATTTTGCAACCTTCATTCTTTTTGCTATTATTTTCAACATCAAGGAAGGGAATTCCAACTTTGCGCAAATCAAGTTCCACCCAAAGATCATCCAATATTAGGAGCATATTCTTCTCTTTCTTCAACCTCTCACATAGGCGTTCAGCTCTTGCTTCCTCAAATTTTTCATTGAGTTGCATGCCCAGCTTCTCAGCTATTTGGCCTTGAATGTTCTCAATATTCAATTCATTAGAAACGGTCACCATGATAGCCTTTTCAAACATCTTTTCATTCTTTGCTATTTCTTTAGCTATGGTGGTCTTGCCAACACCACCAAGCCCACACAACCCAATCATCTTAACACTCGAATTCCCCAATGCCTCCATAATTTGATTCATAATCGGCACTCTTGAATTGATCCCTTCATTGCTTTTTTCGTTGGTTAATTTTGGCATGGACTGGGGAGGAACAAGATATGAAACTCTACCAAAGTAAGCCTCTCCACAAATGTCAGCAGTTTGCCTTGCCATTGCTTTTGCTCTTTTGCTTAGTTTATAGCGTAGCCAAGGGTTGGGACACGAAGTTAAGCTACACTCTCTTATTGCTCGACCCTCTTTAAGTAATTGTTCTACTTGCTCTGACATCTCATCTACTTTGATCAAGCAAGAAAGAACTTTCTCTTCAATTTGTTCTGCATTGTTTGTAGCCTCATCTATTCGATATTGAATGGAGATCCTTGCATGGGTGAGTTCTGAAAGTCGTTCATTGAGCTGCTCAATGTTTTGGCCATAACAAACCAAATAAAGACACTGCTCCCAAATTAGGTCGAGCACTAGGTCCCGAAACTTGTCAACCAAACCACGAGTACAATCCATTTAATTTGTCCTCTGTTAAAAAGATATAGCCAAAACTCAATTAAACTTGGCCTTACTAATGCAGAAATACTGGTAACCTTCTTGAAAAAGAAAAGTCTGACCTTCTTATTTCTGAACCAATAATGTCAATAAAATATTTCCCCGCTTTTCTATCTTTCTTGGTCTACACCCTGTGACAATCAAAGCAAGAGTCATCATTCGAATGATGACGATATAATGCATTTTTTTTTGTTGCTTTATTGGAATTTCTAAAACATAAGGTCATAGGCAAGCTCATCATTCAACAATTCCGACATTAATTTATATTTTTGTACGTACAGTGATGCAAGTGGGAAGAGAATACTATTTGTCCTTCGCTGCTCTCTAGCTATATATTCTGAAAGGGGAGAATATTTTGCTGCGAAGGTTAAAACACGAATTGAATTGCAACTAAAATCTGATACTTTTAAAGGGAACATTGATCTCTAAACCTCATAGTTTCATATGATTTTATTCAGGTCCTTGTAACCTTTTAATGAGGTCCTTTTACATGGTTTTAATTAGGTCACTACAATTTTTATTCTTTTTATCAGATCCTTATAGTGTCATCTAATTTTTAATTTTTAATTAAGTCCTCTCTAGTTTTTAAGAAATTTTATTTCACATTTTTATTCTATAAAATTAATTTCAATTTTAAAGTAATAATTCTATAATTTTGCAAAATAAATTAATATAATCAATCAGTAATAAGTAATTATTTATAATAAGTAGTTATTATTAAATATAAATTAGATATAATTATATTACATTTTCAGAGAATTTTATTATTATCATTCAAATTTTATAATTATAAAAATTAGAATTTCAAAATAAAGAATATATATGTTTATATAAAAATATTCAAATAATATTAACATAAGATTAATATTAAAATTTCTTATTTATAGAATATTAATATTAAATAAAGAATAAAGAATATAAAAGTTGAAGGACCTAATTAAAAATAATATAAAACTATATGCAACTTGCTAAGAATTAAGGAAAAAAAATTACAAAGACACTATTAAAAAAAAAAGGTACAGTCTTGCTTGCCAGTACACTCATTACCCGTCTGGCCTGTCCGATTGGGAGCTACCTATCCCATCTTTCTTTTTTGGTTTCGTTTAGGTTCTACTTATAACTCTTTCACTAACATGCATTGAGTCAAGCAACTGAGATGAAAATTGAAACTATAAATACCTCATTGAGAAAAACATGATTAAAATTACAAACATCCACAGATTGATTATCTTTTTAAATATACATCAGATCAAGTAAACAATGGCTGTCTATGGAATAAATACATTTTTTGAACTTACAATGTGCGATGTGAAACCTCACAATCTGAACGTATATAAACCTCAAATCAACGAATAGTAATCAGTAATCAGCTTCCCCTAGTGTTCCAACGCAGATCAACCACGAGGCCACCTTTTCCCTGCTCTCTTTTTATATGGTGCTTTGAACAACTCTAAAATGCAGATGCTTCAGACAAATCTAAGGTTTTAACAAAAAGACGATGGATTGTAAAAACAAACATCAACTGAACAACAAGAGTAATCAGAAACAATGACAACAGAGGAAATAACTCTTTTTCTTAGTCCTTGTAGAGATATGGGCAGTAACAAATTCGAAATGCAGCTTTTTAAGGGTTTCTCTTCTTGAAGAAATATGGAAAAATAAAAAACCTGTAAAATAAAGTTGATAATAATCAGTACCAAGAAGTGTGAGGCAAAAATGCAAGAGGACCAAATTTTGGATTTTTTTTTTAGTTTTTTGATATTATAATATGAAACGGGGAGAAAACCGAAATCGGAAAATGAAAAAGGAAATGGCAGAAAAGATGTTTAAGAACAAGTTGAGAGATGAAGAAACACAGAAGAAGCAAGGAATGCTATGAGATTATGAAAGAAGACCAGAAGAACAAACGAAAAGATAGCGAAAAGTAATGAAAAAGTGCCAGGGAAAGGAATAAGTTCAGCCAATTGTTTTTCTGCGTCCAGAAAAGAGAAAATAAAACGTATATCACAAGATCCAGGAAATTTCTGAGAAAACGTTAAAGAAGAAGCCGAGAAATCACGAAAATGCAAAGGAGACAGTAGTATTAGTAATGTGAAACCATGAAAGAAAAAGCATATCAGAAGACTTGGGAGGAGCAGATAGCAAAGACGAGTCAATTGAATAATGGAGTGAGGCATTGAATTATGGGACCCACGTACAACCCTTCCTTCAGTTTGGGCCTTTAGTTTCAAGAGGAAAAGAGAAAATAAATGTGTGTGGGGTCTGGGGTCTGAAAGCGACTAAAGAAACGTTTGGGTCCAACAGATATTGGACTTAAAAAATTTAAAAATAGATTTTTACTTCGATGTTTTGTTACATTTTGATTCCCACGGAACCAATTACCTACTAGACACTATACATTTTTTAAAAGAGTAATTTTTTTATTTAAGAAATGATTATTTTAAAAAGAATTAAATTTAAACTGTTTAAATCAAATTTAAAAAATTTATATATGATAAGCTCTCACTATTAAACATTGAGAGAAACTAGGTCCTATAAACTTCGCCGCTTGGGATATTTGTACAAAGGATGAAAGCCATTTGTTGTTTGATTTTCACCATAAAAGCCCTCTCTTAAAAGTAAAATTCAGTTGGAATAGGGAAAAAAAAGAAAGTGACATTTACTTATATAAAAACATTTTGGTTAATAATCTATCCAAAAATTTAATACATGACAAAATCCAATAACGTTGTATAATCTAGGTTTTTTTCTTCATACGCTGCAAACAGTAAAATTATTTACCAAAATGTTACACTGTGAAAAATAATTACTGATATGCTGCACTTAAAATCGCCCATTAGGTGGGTGAGTATGGTTTTGTACGAAACTCGTCCAGCAACTGGACGAGTTCAGTGTGCATTTGGGGAGGTACAAGCTGAGGCCCCTAACTCGTCCAGGTAATGGATGAGTTAGGGACCTGACCTTGTCAGGCCCCTGCCCCTACTCGTCCAGCTAATGGACGAGTAAGGGCCTTATTCGTCCATTAGCTGGACGAGTAAGGTACTCGTCCAATTAATGGACGAGTTCACGTGGATCCACGTGAATTTTTTGGCGTGGTCTACCTTCCCACGCAGGTGACATGATTGAGCATTGGAGATGTGAAGGTGCAGCAGGCGGACGTAGAGGCGTGGTAATGAATAGGAGAGTGAATAGGAACAGCTGAATGAATATAAATAAACGCACACGGTTATGGTTTTTTCCTTGTCTCTTGCATTGCTTCATTTTTCTTGCCTCTTGCCTTGCTTCATTTTCCTTGCCTCTTGCCTTGCTTCATTGTTCTTCCCTGTCCACTTCATTGTTTTCCGCTGCGTTTTGGTCCGTTTTTCCCCTCTTATTGCTTCATTGTTTCCTTGTTGCTTGTGTTCATTTTGCTCTCTTATTTCCTCATTAATTTTTTGTTTTATATGTAGTTGAGTGCATCCCTCGTTGCTTCTTTTTGTTGGAGTTGCTGAACAAAGTGAAGTGTCAGTTGAAGCTCACTTTTGATCTGAACAAAGTACTTAATTGTGAGTAATTATTTTTATGAATGTTGGTATTACTTTTTATTATTTGGATGCGTTATATTTTTGTTTTGTTGGAAAATTGTTATATTGAAAGAGAACGAAATATATGATATACAGGACTATAATATTTGTATTGGATTTACATCTCATTATTACTAAGAAGTTGGAAGAGATAACATATTAATTGAAGGAGAAATAAATACAATAATAAAATAATAAAATATGACAATAATTTTCAAGTTTGTTAATAAGAAAAAATAATTTAAGAACGTAAATAATAGTTTGGGAGGATTTGAAAAAATGAAAAAATTATACCGTGTTATCCTTAAATGTTGTTGATGCATTATAAAACCAATGAGACTTGTTTTTCTACTATCCAAAATTACTTGAAGTCCCTTACAACAAGTGAAAAGAGGGCATGGAAGAAAAAGGAGAGATTTTATAAATTTTATTTAATTCTAGTTTAGTGCCTTAATTATATTCTAAATTTTATTAATTTCGTTTAATTTAATTTAATTATGATTTAGAAAATAATTTAAGACATTTTGAATTTGAAAAAAATCTTTTGCAAAAAAATGAATAAGTTATTATTATGATTATGATTATCATTATTAGTAGTGTCTTTAAATAAATAAGTTTCATATATGGAAGATAAATAAATCATCATTTGATGAACTTGTGGACATATGTACATAAACTACACACACACACGCACTAAATTACTTGGCAATTTAAAATTTATCTATTTTTTTAAGTATAGCAAGTCTTTTTATAATTATAAAAAATAGGTAATTAAATAATTGAAGATTTAACACCATATGTTATAATTACAATGTTTATTTATTATATATGTGTGTGTTTGATGTAACATTTGATACCATGCTCACATATTGAAAAGTAAATGTTGCACTTGGTAATTTCTGACTAAACGGATTACGTGGTTTGTAATCCTTAAATTTGTCAATTAGAATGGGGTTTAAGAAGGAGTTCGTATGCATATTTGCAAACGGAAAAATTAGTAACGGACCTGTCGGTGGAACATTTGAGTGCGATAAAGTCAAAATAATGAAAGTTGATGACGATATTACATTGGATAGACTGAAGAGAATTGTTGGACGAAAGCTACAACTTTCTCCGCATCAATATGTGAAAAATCTAGTTTACAGGTATCCTACCTGTATGAATCCACTACAGTACCAAGCGTACAATGTGGAAGATGATTCAGATGTCCTCCAAATGTGGCAAGTGAATCGTCAATTTCCAAGTCAATTAACATGTGCTGAATTGTATGCTGATATAGGTGAGTATACAGATGATGGGCAGCTTGAGTTACAACTAAGTTGCCGTAACATTGAACACGATCTCCCATCAACCAGTAATCAAGTGAATATTGCGGAAGAAGGACCATATTGTGATAATGTCAACCCATTTGAATTTCCCTCGAATGACGGTGGAGGACCATATTCTCATGTAGTAGAAGACACTGTGGATGAGTTCGAGGATGAGGATGAATACTATTCTCATTAAAATGATGATGGTGTGAACGATGATGATGGCGTAGATGATGATGATGGCATGAACGAGCAAAATGAACTCACAACCGCTTTCTTGTCTCAAATTAATGATGACTTAGCAATGGATTGTGAATTGAGTGAGTTTGAACTTAAACAGGGAACAACATTCAATGAGAATGATGAGATGTACATCGGAAAGACGTTCAACAATATTAACGTAGTAAGGCGTGTAGTCAAGTTAAACTCTGTTCGAGTGCATCACACATTTAAGGTGAATTACTCATGTAAGAAGTACGAAGAATATCGGTGTATTAACTATGGAGAAAATTGCAATTGGAGAGTAAGGGCTTGTAAGAATGATGTAAGAAACTTCTGGCATATTACAAAATACTCGGGGCCTCATACGTGTCTGAGTCCATCATTAACTCAAGATCATCCAAAGTTGGATGCGGATGTTATATCATCTTGCATTGTGGCAATGGTGACTGACAAGCCAGACGTGAAAGTGTCTCAAATCATCGAAAGGATGCAGTCGATGTTTGGCTATACTGTGTCATACAAGAAGGCATGGCACGGGAAACAATTAGCCCTTGCCAATGCATTCGGAAATTGGGAGAGATCGTATACCTTACTCCCAAGGTGGTTAGCTGTTGTGCAGCACTTCATGCCCGGGTCATGCGTATATTTCTCAAATAAAGAGTGTTCTCAACGGCTTTCAAATGGTGAGCCAGTTGAAATGTTTCATCGTGTGTTTTGGGCTTTCAAACCGTGTATAGATGCATTTCCACATCTAAAGCCTATTATACAAGTTGATAGAACATTTCTATATGGAAAATACAAGGACACGCTGCTTATGGCCATATCTCAAGATGGTGATCGGAATGTCGTGCCACTTGCATTTGCTGTAGTGGAGGGGGAGACAAGAGCGGCTTGACATGGTTCTTATACCTTATTCGACATTGTGTTATACAATATAGGTCGGGAATTTACATAATTTCATATAGGCATCGGTCCATTTTGGCTGCACTTGATGATCCCCAAGTGGGATTGCAACCACCGCACGCTCAGCACGTTTTTTGCCGCGACATGTGGCATCAAATCTTCATAGAGCACATGGAACAAATTGGTTGAAAGGGAAGTTTATCAATATCGGTATGATTTAGTGTTGCTTTTTAAAAATGATTATTACTTTTTTACTCATAAATGTTTCTTTTCTAAGAAGATATTAATATTTGTAGGGTATGCTTATGAGTGGCATGTTGTCGACCAACAGTTATCGGAGTTAGCGTTGCAGCATGCGGCTGCTGCAAGATGGATTGGATCAATTCCAAGAGAGAAATGGTCACGTGCATATGACATTGAAGGACGACGTTATGGCCACATGACAACAAACCTTGCAGAGTGCATGAATGGTGTTTTCAAAGGGCTCCGAAGTTTTTTTGATAACTGGTTTAGTGAAGGGGACCATGTATAGGGTGAATAATTATTTTGTCAAACGCGCCAAACAGGTCCACGTACAAATAGCAAGTGGTCAAGTATTGTCTCAGACACTCATAAAACGGATGGACACAATGCAACAATGTGCATCTTCGTGTGTTGTTCGGGAATTCGATAGAATGTCAACCTCATTTGAGGTTGTTGAACCGTACAACATTCAATTGCGTCAATCGTGCCGATGTTACAAGGTCAACCTAATTGACCGAAAATGTGATTGTGGAGAGTTTTAAGCAGAGAAGTACCCATGCATGCATGTCGTTGCTGCTTGTGCAAGCGTTGGCGTTGACCATTTAAATTATGTTGACCCTGTTTTTAGATTAGACATAATGCAGATGACATATAGTTCTGCATTTCAGCCGATAGGTGATGAGACTTACTGGCCCCATATTGATTCCCCACGTTTAATACCCAATCCCGCAATGGCACGGGTAAAAAGTCGTCCTCGCTCAACTCGTATACATAACGAGATGGATTGGAACACCCCAGCCTGACCTACCCAGTGCAGACTATGCCGTCAATATGGTCATAACCGTCTGACTTGTCCACACAGTGCATCACCTGGTCAATGAACAATGAGGTTGATAATTTGTAATAAAATGTTATTCTTTAAGCATTTAATTTGTAATAGAATGACACTTTAAGAACTTAATTTGTTATTTTTTATTACGTATCAGCACATTTTTTTCTTTCATCCACCAATGCTAAATTGCAGAGTCAACGTCTTGCAGCAGACCTAACTGAAAATGACACAGAATCCAGAAGAGGTGATTAACCCAGGGCCAGAGGATGACTCCCTATTGTAGTTACAACATCAACATATTTCAGAACACGTATGGAATGACAATGTAAGTAGAATACAACATCATCTAACTGTCAATACTTTTATACTTTAGGTTTTAATATTTGAAAAATTCATTTATAGGTTGCAAGAATATTACGGACAAGGCATGTCATGCATGCTAATAGGTTGATTGAACCACCCCAGCAAATAATTGAATACCTTCAATTATCTGGGTTTTATGGCGTTGCCCGACTAGGGCAGTTTGATTATGACCGGAGTTTGGTATAGGCTCTTGTTGAGAGGTGACATCCTGAAACTCATACATTCCATACCACAAGAGGCGAGCTGACGATAACATTGGAAGATGTAGCCAAACAATTGGGCCTTCCATGTGTAGGCATACCTGTCATTGGCCGAACTGACTATGCTTGGCTTGATGTTTGTGAGCTTTTACTAGGTGTTAGACCCTCTAATGATAAAGTGCAGGGTCAACGTCTATTTATAAACTGGTTGGAAGAACACTTCAATCACTTGCCTGAGGATGCAGATGATGAACTAATTCAACAATTCACTCGGGCATACATACTTAGGTTAATCGGTGGATATCTCTTCCCGGATAGATCGGGAAACAGGGTATATTTAATGTACCTACCACTTATTTCTGACCTTCAAGAAGTTGGAAAATATAGTTGGGGATCAGCAGTTTTAGCTCACTTATACAGAGAATTATGTAATGCTACCACCCCGACTGAGGAGAACATAGGTGGTTGCTTATCTTTGTTACATATGTGGGCATGTGATCGCTTCACTGCTTTAGTACCACCCCGACCTATGTATCCATATCTTGATCTAGATATGTACCCGCTTTTACCTCCGTTGGGTTTCAGGCATGTGAAGTTCACAATTAAATATGTGCTATTGCACTTCAATCCATTTATATTGTACAAATATTAACCTTACAATTGTTTTGCTAATTACAGGTGGAAAAAGGGCGGACAAAATCCTCATCCATCTAGCACATTTTTACGCCAATACTGGAGTGCTCTGGATAGAATGACGGATGATGAGGTAATTTGGCGACCATATGAATCTCCTGAGGTGCGCCAGCTCATTCCAGAGTATTGTCTTGCAACACCTCAAATTTGGCTTGCTTCTGTGCCTCTTATATGTTTCCACATTATTGAATGGCATCACCCCGATCGCGTCTTGAGACAATTTGGATACGAACAGCCAATTCCTGCCACACCTGTTTCATTAGGAAATTATCATACTATTCAGTTACATGGCAGGATAAGTATAAATTGGATTGATGCGTATAAAAAGTTTCTTGACGCATGAGCAAGATGGCCGAATGCCATTGTTCGTATTCCTTCGATAAATACTGAATATGATAGAACGTCGGAGTACATGCAATGGTATTGGAAACATACAAGACGATGGATACAACGAATTAGCGGTGCTACTGGTTATGCGGTAAGAGTGTTCTCCCTTTTTCACATTATAGCATCATTTTATTTCATACAAATTGTGACAACAAATGCTATACATATTACAGGCTGACATAGCAGAGCAATTGTATAGATTGTCAATTAATTCTCGAACAGATTGCTCTAGCTGTATTGACTTTCGCGATAGGGTTGCTCAGGATCAACGCAACATATTAGTCGCGATGCGAGAGCAACGGTTTAGCATGAACCCCCAACCTGCTCCGCCAACCATTGAATTGCCTCGCCCAGAAATTCCTCGTGACAGACCGAGTAAGCGTCGTGGTGGCTACTTGTCTACTCAGCCATGAAGTGAAAATGAAAATGTTGTAAGACAAGAGCCCCACAATTTAAGTCAGCCGCATTACACGTCTCCACCAGCAACATCCACCTTTTCCTCTCCAACTCCGTCTCATTTTTGTCATCATCTTTTGCATCATCCCATTCCGGCTCACTATCTTCTTCTAATTTCTCATCATTCACTTCGTTGCTTAATAATCCGAACATCTTTTCTTCTCAACACCATGTTTCTACTTATGAGCATGGTGGCCCATCAAATGAACAATTTACTCCTCCCAGACAGTCTGTTTCCTTGGTTGATTCTCCCTGGTTTGATTTGAATGCAACCTTATAAACCAGTGACACAGTTCAACCTGACGAAGAGGTTAATGTGCAGCAACGACCACTTCGTATGAGAAGGGGAACAAGATGTGGTACCGGAAGTTATTATTTGTCAGGTTAATGAATCTCTTCTTCCGATTGATTTTCTCAGACACAAAATTCAAACCATTATATTTTATAACTTTTTTAATCTCTTCTTCTTTATATATTTATTTTCTTTGTTTTATTTCTTTTAATTATTGAACATTATTATTCATTTCTTTAATCTAATCATTTCATCTTCCATTATCAGGTAGAGCTGACAGAGGAAAAGGACATTAAAGCTTGTTCAAGTGTTCACATAATTTGTATTGTAATGTATAAAGTTTTGTAATTTTCATATTGTAGTGTATAAAGTTTTCCGATAATTCATCTAATACAAAGCTAGCTATGTTTAACCTTTCATCCCTTGAATTTCATTAAATTCATATATTTTCTTATCAATCCAAAAATATCAAAGATTTTTTTCTTTATTAATTCAATCTAAATTTGTAAAATATTATTCGCAAAAATACACAAGTCTAGGCCAAACTCGCCCAGGAGCTGGGTGAGTTTGGGCAAGTTGATGCCAAACTTGCCCAGTAGTTGGGCGAGTTTGGGCGGGCCCAAACTCGCTCACCACCTGGGCGAGTTTGGCCAAGTTGATGCCAAACTCACCCAACAGCTGGGCGAGTTTGGCCTAAATCCATTCTCGCCCACTTAATAGGCGATTTTAACTGTAGTATCTCGGTAAATACTTTACACAGTGTAGCATTTCGGTAAATAATTTTACTATTTGCAGCGTACGAAGAAAAAAACCTATAATCTATATAGCGGATCCCATTTAATAGAGTAAGATTTTGTTCTCCACTTGATCCAAAAATTATAAAACATCACATGAATTGCACGTGTACTTTAAGGCTGAAAAATCTTAGGGTCTAATTCATATGTTTTCTCTATCAAACTTCACTCTCAATATCACAGCTCAAGATGAACATAGCAACTATCTGTTACTTATTCCATACAGTTAGCTATGCTTTACAACAACACTTGCGCTGGGCTTAGTAAGCCCTCTTTTCCCTCCCTGTGGAGTTTGGTGGTCACAGTAGGTGCAAGCTCTTCCAAAGGGAAAGTAAAGGAGGTCGAAGATTAAGCAAGGTGGAGGCGAAAGAAACTCTTGTTAGTTTCTATTTTGTCATGTGAATTTTGTTTGGTATTTGTTTAATATTTATGCAATGGGTTGGGTAAAGTTAATTAAGTTTCAGAATGCAATCAAATTCCATAAAAAAAAGGAGCAGGTAAGTGCCATGCCAAGTACATGGCTAAAATGCATGGAATGGGAGTATGGAAATTATTGTTTTACACTGAGTCTTGATTTTGGAATTAGAGTTTGACAGCAGGGTATTCATGTGAGTTAGGCTTTGAAATTTTGCAGCACTAATTATAATACACATATAAATCTCTAAAATGAGCCTTAATTCATAATTTTTGAATGTGTAGATTAACATATATGAATTTTCAAATTAGTACAAAAATTTCTGAAAAGTGCTGCGAATTGCCATTGCTCAAATTTGAAATACATGAGTTTTAAGATTGAATGGGATCAAGATTAAACCGTGTCTTAAAATTCCTTCTGCATGCCAACCATTATACCCCTTGCGCTTCCCTTTCACCTCCTTTTTTATTATTATTTTTCTCCCTCCTCTCAAAAGACGTTACCTCTGCCTTGCTTTTATATATTAATTTTAAATATAAATATATATAAACGCCAGTTTCTAAAAACTGAAGTTTGATTTTAAATATTGCTCATGTTAATATTTATTATAAAATGAGAAAATAAAGATGAAATTGAGATGAAGAGAATGAAGAAAATAAGAGAAACAAGTGAGCATTTGGAGAAAAAGAGGGAGAATATATTCATTCTCTACAAGCTTACAACCACTTGGTTCATATCTACTATTTATAGGCAACAAACCCTTTAATTCCATTACAGGAGTTATAACAAGGAATAAGTACACATAATTGTAAGATATGTAACATAAGGGTCATTATGTGTATTAACCATATAAAACTCTCAAGAAGCCATTCATGTTGTAGGTTATAACTTTAAGTGTATAATTCCAAAAGATAAGATTATGGACATCCACATTTGATATTGTAATATTCATAACACTCCCCCTTGGATGTCCATAAACAAATATTATGCCTCATTAAAACCTTACTAGAAAAAACCCAGTGGGACAAAAACTCAGTAAAGGAAAAAGAGTACACAATATATATATTGAATACGTTATCTTTTCTCTCATCTTCTCCATCTCTTTATCTTAATCTCTTGCATGTTCTTTTATTTTATAACATGTTATCAGCACGATACTCTACTGGATGAGTTTTTAACATATTGTTGATTTTTGTAGATTTTTGTTTGTTGCATCATGACATCTAGATTGTGTGGTATGTAAGGTTTTTTTTTTCGGAGTTACTTTAGCAATTCCCTCTACTTTCTCTTACTACATATTTCCCTCTACTTTCTCTTACTACATCTTTGATTTATTTACTATTGATCAATCTGGGATAATCTGATAAGCTATTGTATGGAATTAGTTGATTCTTTTACGGGATGTTTTAAACACTGGATTCCATGGCTAGGATTGGATATTGTTGTTATTATTCTATCTTATTTCAATTTTCCTTACAAGTTCTTTGATATTATTGATGTTATTTTAGTTTTGGCTTAAAGCCATATTGATCTAATTTTATAAAGAATGACCTGAAGTCATATTATTTTGATTATATGACCAGAAGCCATATTCATTTTATATCTTGAGATTATATAACTAGAAGTTATATTAAATGGCCAGAAGCTATATATCTTTTTCTATCTGACAATATAGCCAAAAGCTATATTCATTTCATTCCTTATTATATGGCCAGAAGCCATATACTTTTGTTGGATGGTTAGAAGTCACATGATTCATTTATCCTGAAGATAAATGACTAAAAGTTATATAATGCTAACTTTTTATCATTGACCTGAAGCCATAAGATTTTAATTTTTGTTATAATATTTTACTTTATATTATTTTTTTATCTTTATGAATTTTATTTAATTATCATTCGTATTATTATATTTGCATTGTTACATTTTCTGCTATTTTCTATTTTATTCATTATTATTTATTTTATGTTATTTATTTACTTTTATTACAGTAAACTAGAAATTTACTGATCAAGACAAATTTATTGTTGGCATGACTTGTTTGATCATCCAAGTCATATATAAGATGCAATATATATTCAAAAATTATGAACAAACATCTATTGAAGAACCGGAAGATTCTTCATGAATAGCCAACATATTATATAATTCAAAAGTTATTATGTGCTACTTGTTCTCAATAGAATATGGATCATAAGAAGATCATTAGTTATGATTTGAAATGGATCTCTACATTTCTGAAAATATCTTTAACTCATATGGGTCCATTCAAAAAGTATGTAAACCATACATTTATTCAATAAATTTGATAAATGCATTTACAAGATGATTACATATGTTATCACTATTAGCTTGCAGCCTGAAGTTTGCAAAAATAAATTATTATCCTGATGAGTGCATAATTTCCAGATTGTACGATCTATAAATCATTTATGAAAGCCTCAATATATTGCTTGATCAATACTTATGAGAGCAAGTTTTTCATTTCAGTGTTGGCATATTTGATTTGATATATTGCAGCACTTATACACGTTAAGCCAACAACATTCTCCCCATGAAATTGGCTTTTGGTCAGGAGCCGAATATTTTCCATCTTAAATGTTTGAATATGCAATGTTTATTGATCCATCACTATGCACATAGATGGAAATTTGAGATAAATGTTGGGCAAGATTCTCCTCCTTATTTATCTCTAAATGAAACAAAATGATGTTTCTAAAAGGAACAAATGGGTTTATGAGACTTGTACTGCATTATTGGTTAATTGTCATTTGACAAAGTTTTTCCACATAAGGGGGAGAATTGAATAGCTGGAAAAGAAAACACATTGAATGCATTGTTAACATCAAATGTAGATCCTCAAAAATAATAGTATGAATCAGAAGTTCATTGAATATTGCATTCATGATATATTGCAAAATATCTGTCAGATTCAATTACTGACCTAAATGAGAATTACTAATTCTCATATTCCAGTTAAAAATGCTCCAATTAATATAAATAAGAATGAAACATACCTGAAGTATGGAAAATCAATAGGTTCCAAATATAACACTTTGGATAAAGAAAAGCATATTATTAAGATGATCATATTGATGAGGCTGGCACTCTAGAAGAGGCCAAGACATAACTAATTGCAAAAACCTCAAGAGAGGTTTCAGATACCTGAAAAGTATTATTGAGATTTTGATAAGTTCTGTCGCAATGAGAAAAATGGAACCGAAAAAATAGAGTTGTCGACATCAGTTTTGATAATAATATCACGTGATCAAATAAGGATCTTATACATAAATCTGCTGTGCAATGTAAGCAGAAAAGTGATTGGCCAAGATGAAAAGAAAAAGAAAAATACACAATGAAAATACGATTATGTTATTTCAATGTGAGAATTATGGACCTGCAATCCAAACACATAAAATACAAATCTATTATATGATATGTGAACATTTATGTGAAAACAAAGATTTTCACGGTGGTATGATGACTATGATGAGGTATAAGGTATATTATTTTGTGATGGATGAAAAATAATTACTGGTTTAACAGGATATGAAAAGTTTCGTGGTGCATAAGGCAAATAATGGAGGGTATATGGAATATTCAACATATCCAGAAGAAATGATAATGAATGCATGCATAGTTCAGATAACAAAAGGAGATCAGCTGCTTAAGAAATCATCCATGACAGTCACATTCGATAAAATATACTCACAATGAGTTATATTATCATCAGGGGGAGTAAAAGTGATGTCATTATCATATGAAGAAGTAAAATTAATACTATCTTCAAGGGGAGAAAATATCATGCTTCACTCTTTTTTCCTTAACCAAGGTTTTGTCCCATTAGGTTTTCCTGGTAAGGTTTTTAACAAGGCAGCTTCATTAGATATTGTGTACTCTTTTTCCTTCACTAGTTTTTTGTCCCATTGGGTTTTTCCTAGTAAAGTTTTAATGAGGCACAATATTTGTTATGGACATTCAAGAGGGAGTGTTGTAAACATCTTCGAGTGAATGCCCATAACCCCCAACTCTTAGGATTCTTTATGCTTAATGTCACAACCTTAAAACCTCCCAATGAATGCCTTGTAAGGAGTTTCTTATAGTTTTAATATCATTATTTTTGCCTTTATTTCTTTGTAACATTATGGCTATACTTTAAAGGTTGTGAGTTTATAAATAGAGGCAATATACAATATAGTGAAAGAGACAATGAAATGAAAGAAAACTCTCATTTATTCTCTCTTACAATTTTCTCTCATCTTCTCCATCTCTTTATCTCAATCTCTTGCATGTTCTTTTATTTTATAACAATATTGATTTAGTTGGCAAAGTCTGATCCAAGTCCACGGTTTTTCTATCAAATAACAATCAAGTGCACACTCATTAATCTAAACTCCTATGATTTTATTTATAGGGTAGAGAGTGATAATTCTTTAATCATATTTATAAGTAACATAATTAAATTTTCTACATTAATGTCTGACTTTGTTCTCACAAAAAATAATTTATATTGAAACATGAATAAAATTGAAAAATTTTTAATTTTAAATTTAAAGTTTTTCAATAAAACATGTTGAGAGTGATTTGTATATCAGTATATGAGTACTTAGACCAACCGGCAATTGAAAAGGAAAAAAAAAAAGAAACAACCTCATGCACTGTGATGTATCTTAATAAATATGCTTAATCAATAAATAGAATTGAATTACGTAAATGTGGAAACAAAGAAAAAAAACAGGGGCATACATGGGTCAAAGAGGGTGTGACCCACAAGGGACTCAGTAGACTAATGGATAAGGATCGTAAAAGCCACGTGTTGCTTTACTCTTAAAACTGGGGACCAATGAATAAACACACATTATTGGTCATGCTATCTACAATCACTTGAATTATGATAACACTGACATCGTAGGCCCAGAGACTATTACAGGTCTATACCCATTTCGCTAAAGTTCAACTCAGCCAGTCTATTTTCACTGTTGGGTGGGGCAACCACGCACCCTACCAGACGCTGAGCTTGTTTTGCTTGATTTTAAGAGTGATTTCACAAAATTTAAGATAAGTATGTGAGAGAGTTTTATTTCGATTTATATTAAATTGATTTTAAGAATTGGTTCCCAAATAAGCTTGCTGTCTTATTGCATAACTTGTGAATCTGTCTGCTATTTGGCAGGAGCTTGAGCACTACTGGACAAATCCAAAGTTTGATATGTTCAACAACAGCACTTGATAACAACGGAAAATACTATAAAAATAAAAAAGAAGAAATTGTGTCCCAATTGAGTCGGCTGCACCTTATAATTAAGGGAGTGGAGTTATAAATGAGTTCAATAAAACTAAAACAATATCTTTTTCTTTTTTTGCTAACAAAAGTTAAGTGAATTCAGAGAGAGAAGGAGAGAACGAGATCGAAAAATATAAAAGCAGAGAAAAGTCAAAAAAATGAGAGCTTGATGTGTCAAAGGCACAAAGAATAATATGTGCGCGCTGTTGTTGTACTTTATTATATGGGAAACGTGATGATACTGGCAAAAGTGGGCCCAGATACTATACACGTTTAATGGGCCTGCTATCTCTAAGCTAAAGCTACAATACAAGAGTAATAATTGTCAAACTCCAACAAAATAGTACGAATGAATTTTGGGAAAATTGCATAAACCCCATGGAAGACAATATATAATGAAAAAATTCCTGAAAATTTTGACACTTGTTAAAGAGTCCTTAAAACCTCAGTGAAATCTACCTTTTTGTGCAATGACAATTGTGCCTTAAAGTAGAGAAGCCGCATCAGTGCTTTTTGCGTGTTTCCAGGTTAGGTGAAGGGCGGGGTTTTGATTTTTATCCGGAAAACTTGTGAGTATAGAATATGCAGCTTCTCTCCTAAAGCTTAAACCTTGATAGTTTTTTGGGTAACTGTAACTTTTGGATCTAAAAGGACCTAAAACCTTAATTCTAAAGAAACTGATTTTCATAGGTTTGATCATCCACGAGTTCCTTAAACTTCTTTAGATCCTCAATGTTGCCCCGTGGAAAATCAAATAACCAATGTCAACCAACGGCATGCACCATATACTCCAAAATTTTTCAGCAAAAATATTACTACCTTCAGTTCTTAATATAAGAGTTAGTTGCTTTTTAGAAGATATTAAAGAAGTTAAATACATTATTTAAAAATATTTATTTATGTATATAACTAGATTATATATTAATCTACAAATCAGACAAATTAGATTAGAGAAAAATGATAAATGTAAATATTGTAAAGTAATGTATTTATCTTTTTTAATTTTTTCAATAAAAGTTAACTTTCTCTTGTATTAATGATTGAAGGTAGTAACAACTTCATTCTGCATATTTATGCTATGAACAAGAAAATGCCACCAATTAAAACGAGTAATTAAATGATGTAGTGAAACAGTGAATGGTAACAAATTTGTTTCCCACCGCCTTTTAGATGGGAAAGGAACCTATCAATGATATATGGACCATAAATTATGGTGGCCTATGTATCCACTTAGAGTTGATGTAATGCCTCATAATTATATGTTATTTGGTAGCTGCTGTATCTTTTATTGTACTTGAAATTTAGTTTATTATCTGCTGTTTTTTTGTCTTTAAATGCCCATCAGGCTTATATTTGTACATTGTTTTCTAGCAAAAACAAAAAGCATCAGGCTGGTTTATGTTAACGAGCTGGTTTTTTTTCAATCTGTTTAAAAGAGGTTAAATGGATTGATACATAGGTACGGGTTAATCTGTATCTGTGAAACATTTAATAGGCAGGTAATGGGATGGGCCACAGGCTGCCCAACCTGCCCGTTACTCTCTCATACCTATCATTTTTCCTTCTTATTCTTTTCTCTCATAATCTCTGTTAATAAGCATTAGATTACCATCAAATAGCTCATTTTTGGATTTTTTTATATAATTATTACCAGAATGTTATATTGTTATAAGAAAAAGGATTAACTATATTTAAATTGTTAGGATCGGATTCGACCAAGAGGGGGGGTGAATTGGTCAGATAAAATTTTCGCAACGTAAAAAGCGTAAAACAGAGTATGAAGGAAATGGACAAAGTGGTTTATCCTGGTTCGGCCCTCTCTGACCTACGTCCAGTCCTCAGAATCCACTGAGCTTTTCAAATCCACTAATCTCAACAGATTACAACCAATCCGAAGAAGAACTCTCCCCCTTCCTAACTCAAACTAACCCACTGACACTTTTGCTCGTGTCTCAACTCACTCAAGATTCTCCAACCTTGAGTAACTCTCACAAAATCAATAAATAACAAGTATATTCTCCTTTCTGAGAATTGAATGATAATCACTGAAGCACTTGAATATGAGAGTATGAAAAACAGAGTAG
>QFDD01001249.1:0-33292 GCA_006871305.1 Vachellia collinsii
AAAGCTTGACAGAAAAATCCTAAAAAAAATAAAACTAAAGCAAACCCAATCAATATCAGTATGTCATCCGCCATGGAAGATGATTGCTCTATCTTTGCATAAAAATCATTGTTTTAAACAAATATTTCAATCAGGACATCACAATACATTTGCATGAAACAAAGCTATGGGAGTATGGGAAGCGAGGTAGTAAATTAATTGCTACAGAATGCTTCAAAGAGAGAGAGAGAAACCAGAAGGCAAACGAGAGAGGAACCAGAACTTGGCCAAGAATTAATAGTGAAAATCAGGATTAATAGTTTATTCCTCAAGTTCTTTCTTCTTTTCCAGCAAGACCAGCTCAATGAAAAGGAAGAGAGAAGCAAATCGTTGAAAATGGACAGAGGGAAGCAAATCGACGTTGACGCATGCCTGAGGTTGAGAAGGAAGAGAGAAGCAAATTGATGAAAATGGACCGAGGTGCTGCTCGAATAGGATGACGATGAACAGGAACCAAAGCTTGATAGTGGACGAAAATGGTCTTCAATGGAGAACTGAAGTTACAACAAGCAAATAAGGTAATGACAGTGGAAAGTGGAGATGACGGCACTATGGATTGTGACTGTGTGGTCTGATCTGAAGTCTGAAATCTGAAGATGGTGGCACTATGTATGCGAGGAGAGTGAAGATGGCGGGCTTGAAGTATGTGAGTGTGTCTAAAGTCTAAATGCTGAACGGCTGAAGTGAACTCTTTGGGTTAGGGCTTGTGGAGAATTTTTTTTTATAGAAGCTACTCGTGCCAGACCAGACCAGGTGGTCTGATTCCCTGGTCTGGAACCCAGTCCAGCCCGACCACTTGGTCTGGTCTGGTTGGTCCAGTTGGTCCATCGGGTTGCTTTTTCACCGGACCAGACCGGATCGGACCCCTTTGGGCTGGACCGGATCGGTGGACATTTTGCACGGCCCTATTTCCATCCCTTCCATTACCAATAGCTTCTGGATTCACTGATTTCTCAAATGATCTTATCATTCAAGAGCTATCGTACAACCTTCATGACTTACAAGTTGACGCTGTTAACTTCATTGCAAACATGAATTCAGAACAAAAGTTCATCTTTGATTCTGTAATGTATTCAGTTGACAATTCATCTGGTGGTTTCTTCTTCGTCTACGGTCATGGTAGCACTGGAAAAACATTCTTGTAGAATGGTTTGTCATCAACATTACGTGCTAGAGGAGACATTGTTCTTTCAGTTGTGTCCAATGGAATTGCAGCAACTTTATTACCATCGGGAAGGACAACACACTCAAGGTTTGCACTCCCAATTGAAATAACAGAATTTTCTATTCGCCAAAACTCTCCACTGGCAGACTTGATAAGGTGCACTAAGTTGATTATATGGGATGAAGCACCAATGGTGTAGCATTATTGCATTGAAGCTATTGATCGCACACTACAAGATGTTATGCACTCTAACTTACCCTTTGGTGTTAATGCATTGTCATGGGTGGTAACTTCCGATAGATACTTCCGGTAATCCCAAAAGGAACAAGAGCAGATATTGTCAATGCATGCATTAGTTTTTCTTACTTATGGAATTAATGCAAAATTTTTCAGCTCACAAGAAACATGAGGTTGACTTCTTCGGGCACTACATTTAAGAATAAGGTTGAATGGTTCTCACAATGGTTGTTGGACTTGGGAGATGGAAAATTGGGACAGTTGACAGATGGTGCAGCTGAGATTGATATCCCTCATCAATTCCTCATCAAATCATTGGGTAACCCAATTGAAACAATTGTTAATTCAATATATCATAATCTTGTAGACAATCTACATTGCAACGAATACTTCAATGATAGAGCAATATTGTCTCCAACAATTGATCTGGTTAAGGAGCTGAATGATTACATATTGTCCCAATTACCAGGGGAAGAGCATGAATACTTAAGTTGTGACTCAATATGCAAGTCCACTGATGACTGTGATACTTTTGACAACCTCTATATAACTAAGTTCCTTAATACAATTAATAGCTCAGGATTGGCATCACATAAATTAGTTGTTAAGGTCGGAGCGCCTATCATGTTACTTCGAAACATTGACCAAGCTTCAGGGTTGTGCAACGATACCCGTCTTCGAGTGATGTATTTAGGCAATTCTGTTATTGAAGCCATCACTTTGAATGGTTCTAAGTCTAATAAAAAGGTCTTGATTCATAGGATGGACATGAATCCTTCTGAAAATAGATGGCCTTTCCGAATGAGAAGAAGGCAATTCCCAATAACTTTATCTTTTGCAATGACTACCAACAAAAGTCAAGGGTAGTCTTTGCAACATGTTGGATTATACCTACCAAGACTAGTATTTACACATGGCCAACTTTATGTTGCTATGTCAAGGGTTAGAACAATGGAAGGTCTAAAAATATATGTCCCAAGAAACGGTATTGATGGGAAGAGAACAACAATTAATGTTGTGTACACAGAAATATTCAATTATATTCAACCTTCAAGTTATATTAAAGATATTAACGATGGTAAAGTTGGATGATCAAAAGTATTGCATGACATGAGCATTGTCTTAATTCACATAGGTCAATTCATGTTGTTGTTTAATATTTCAAATTTGAAGTAGTTATTTTTTTATGCATGCAATTTGAAACAAATGGGTATATTATATTCCACCCACGCATCGCACGGGAGAGGTAACACTAGTTTATATAAATTACCAAATGTAACCAAACCTGCTTTCAATAATATATTTATTACAGGTTCATAATTCAGCAGTTACTACATAAATCATTGTTTTGGAAACAAACAACCAGTCTTAAAACTAAGTCAATTCCAAACACAACAAAATTTATAAACCTGAGTAACAAATGAACAAAAGTACTAAACCTAGATTAACATTTCATAATGCATTAGCTATATAATAATGAATTTGTCTATCTCAATTCAAAATTCACCAGCATGTTGTAGGAGAAATTGTGCCAGTAAATGTTGAATGAAATCAATCTCTTTAGCAGTGTAGAATTGTTTTATGCCAAAATGTTGAGAATTCATAACGCAAAGTTAATAACATTTTAATGAAATTAAATGTAATATTATTTGACATAAAAAAATCAGTCATCTCTGACAAATTCTTAAGAAACAGATGTGATAGACAAGTCTATCATGTCCATTTTGATATAATGGACGTTAGATATCCCCCCTCTAGCAGTGTGATTTATGAAACAACCAAAAATACTTGTAAGTTGGTGCCTTTTAGTAAGAAATATATTTTAATAATTATAGGTATAAATATAGTTTTTCTATTCCATTTATTAAAGCCACTTTTATTACTTCTCTATAGAATAGAAATGCAAATATCTGTTATTTTAGTAAATTTAATATTAAATGGCTTCAATTTTATATTTTCAATGTACATGTTTTGTCATTATGAAGTGCATTTGTTTCAAATATCCTTTTTTATATAGGTTCTTTTACTATTTCAAATGCATTGTACATGTGGACTTGGAAAAAAAATTATCCTAAAAATGATTTGATCCATGGAAAAAAAAGCTTAAAATACACAACATTACACTTTCCTGAATTTTGTGTCAATTACACATCATCTCCTTAACTTTTAAAAGTTTAAATCAAGGATATGCATGTTTCATTTTTTGGTTAAAATTACCGTTGAAGTTAACGATTTTTCCATTTCATAATTTTTATATTTTTTTATTATATATCATATCATCTAAAATTATATGTCAAAGAAACTTCCAAGTTTTATTTTTAAAAGACATGGTATTTATTAAAAATATAAAACTTTTTACATGACAAACCATTAACTTTAATTACTTTGCTTTACCTTTCAATTTTAATAGTAGCGTTGTTGGTCATCAGAACATAAAATATTAGAATCATTAATTTAAACTTCTAAGGACTAGAAAGATTATATGCAATGTGACTTAAAGTTCAAAGGAGTTTTATAAAGGCGCAAAGTAACGATTGAAATAACTCTTGCGTTGGAAAAAAAAAAAAAAAAAAACAAAGAAAGAACTTTCGGACCCAAAAACGACTGAAAGAACTCTGATTGGATTGGTCCGCGCAAATCCGTCCCTTGATATTGGATTGGATTGGATTGTTCCATAAAGTAAATATCACAAGCCCAGGAGGGCTTGGTTCAGCGGTTGAGATAAGGGGTGTCAAGGCGACCCCCGCCGTTCGGGCTCGAATCCTGGGAAGTCGTCATCCCTATGGCGCACTCCGGATTAGTCGGGTTCCAAAAAAGGATCCGGATACCGGGGGTTCTAAGGAAAAAAAAAAGTAAATATCACAAAGGATGCATAAATTGATATTGCTATTGCTTAATGGTCTCCAATTCAGCTGATTTCAATAAAATGTGCACCAAAGCAAAAAGGAAAAATCATCAAAAGAAGATTTTCATTCGGTTCTTACTTGCTGCTACGAAAGAGGAAACAATATCTATCAATCCTCACTTCTAAGTGTTTAATATATTTAATATAATACCCAATTGAATAATTTAAAGAGATTAGGGTATCTAAATAAAATATTATAAAATATTTATTTTTCTCATTTTTTAAGTTAATTTACTTGATTCATAAACTGATTTATAGTTTAATTATACATATATGTTATCTAGAGAGACAATGTAATATTTGATATAATTCAATAATTTATTTAACATTTTTAATCTTACTAAATTAGTTACTTGAATCTTATATTAAGGATTTAGATATAAAATTAAGGGGGAATTACTATAAAGTCCCATGCAAGAGAATTAATATCAGAAATGTTCCAAGAAGTTGTTAATGCGAGTAACTTGAATTGTCAATGATAACTGCTTAAGTTGTCAATGTAACTTTTTCGATATTAATTTTCTTGCATGGACTTTAGAGTGATTCCCCTTAAAATTAAACATATCAGCTCCAAAAGCAGTAACAAAGAAGAATTTGTTTTCAATCATTCTGTACTCACAATTCAGAATGATTTTTAATGATGTCGGTATGTCCGGAAATAAAATTCCAAAATTGTCCAATGAAAACACAATGCAAAAAAAAAAAAAAAAAGACATAGCTCACTACAAGGGACAAGACAAATAAATATAATATGCTTCAACAAGAATTAGGTCCTCCTCGGTTTCATCGCCAATCTGGGTTCTTAGTCGATGCTTACGAGCCAGCTCTCGTTGTTCTCTCCGTCCTCCTTCTCTATATCCATGTCCCCTCGTTGCATTTTTACATTTCCCACTTGCCATTGAGAATTACTGATAGCTAGTAGGAGAACCAACGTATTACCTCCTTCAAAACATTCACAGTAATAATGGGTTCTCTTGCTTCGTCACCAGGACCATCAGAAAATTTCCATTCCTCCAATTGTTGTATCTGCGTTGTGTTCTGCCCAAAAGAGCCAACCTCAGATGGTAGCGTCACCAATTGGATAGAGCTGTTCAACCCGTCCATTAACACGTGGACCAATGTTGGCTCCATTCCTGGCCTAATGGATGACCAAGTTTTAAAAGGTTTCGCTATGGTTTCCTTTAGAGACTCAATTTATATAATCGGTGGCCAGGCTTGTCACAAGGAGAGGGTCCACGTGTCGGATGACGTAGCGGACTGGGTCGACGTCGGCATCCGGGTTGTGCCTACGGTTCTACGTTACGACTTTGGAAGCAGCCGGTGGTCGAGTTGTGCACCGCTAGGCGTGGCTAGGTATGACTTTGCTTGCACAGTTTGTGAAGATAGAATCTACGTGGCAGGGGGGAAGTCCATGTTGGCGAGCGCCCGGGGGATCTCATCGGCTGAGGTGTACGACCCGAGCACTGACACGTGGACACCCTTGCCTAATCTGCACATCTTGAGGTACAAATGTGTGGGCGTGACGTGGCAAGGGAAAGTGCATGTGATTGGAGGGTTTGCTGAAAGGGAGGATTCTGACAGAACAGTGCCTAGCCTCGTGGAGCGAAGCTCGGCTGAGGTGTACGACACGGAGGTGAAGCGGTGGGACCTGAAGGCAGGGATGTGGCAGTTAGATGTGCCACCTAATCAGATAGTGGAAGTGAATGAGACTCTTCTAAGCTCAGGAGATTGCTTAAATGCATGGAAGGGACAAGTTGAAGCGTTTGATGGAAGGCTTTGGAATGAAGTGGATGGGTCCCACAAGCAAAACCTTTCAATGTTGGAAGCAGACCAGAGACTTTACCTGACCATGGCACCCATAGGTAGGCAACTATATTTCCTGGCAGGTTATGGCACAGGAAGAACAATGTCTATTGTTCATATGTTTGACACGTCAGCAACAGGGGAAGCCTGGAGGAGCTTTGAGCCAATGGAAGTAGAGGGTGAGAGAGAGCTTTGCAGCCATTGCTGTGTTGTACAGCTCTCATGAACTTATTGATCAAAACTAATTCATTATATTATGTTGTTCTCGAACATGCCCTTTTAATTACAATGACAAGTTGTTATGCTGTTAGGATTCTGATTACATATTTTTCAATCTAATACTCTCTTCAAATTTTAATGTAAACCTATTTACTAAATTTGATTAGATTAAAGAAGATGGTTAAATTTAAGGTTCAAAAAATCGAACCGGACATTGAACTGGGTGAGACAGTGGTTCAAAGGTTAATGGGTCAGAGCGGGATCAACCCAAAGTCAAACCAGCTATATTAAAATAATATAATTTAGCAGAATATATTTTATTTTAAAAAATTAATAGATAAAACCTAGAATATTATTTTATTTTACCCATATTGTAAATTTTTAGTGTTTAATTAAATATCAGTGATAAAAACAATTGGGATAAAATAAATTAATTTTATCTCATGTCATCATGAGTAAATTTGTTTAAATAGAAAATAAAGAATTAAAGGCTAGTTTTGTTACCATATTTTTCTTAAAAAAAATTAATAAACCACATCATTTTGCTCTGATTACATTTTTTTCAGTGTTTTTAGCTTTTAAGTTTTTTTTTTTAAAAAAAGTGGCAAACTGATTAACCCTGCAGCTCAACTGGTTTGGACGGGTTGATCGGGTTAACATTGGTTGGACCTAGTCAACACGCTTGTGGTGGTCCGACGAGGTGGCCTTTATCTTTTCTTTTCTTTTTTTCCCCTTTAATGAGGGGCATTTTTTCATATAAGCAATAATATTTCAAAATGACAAATTGCTACCCTCTCACTGATTTGTCCTTTCTCATATTCACAGGACTAATTCAAGATTATGAATTCAACATATATTTTTTAGGGATTTTCCAAAAAAAAAAAAGTTGTTTGTTCAAATTTAATATTTTGTGAAATTATTATAAACATAAATACATAAATTTAATCTACTGAGTTCATAATTGTAATCTCAAGTTTTTTTACGAAAATTAATTTATAAATAATAGTATAATCATATTTTTATAAAATATTAAATCCGAACTATTTATTATAAAATATTGAGAAGAAAATGATTGACACAATAATGAGATGATGTGCTTCCCTCCTTCTACAATTATTGACATTTTGATCGAAGGAAAGGTCAGACAGCATTGTTGGGTCGTTAAAGAGACAGTAAATACCTGCAAAGGACAGGAAATTGACGAGAAAGCCATGGAAAAAGACTTTGAACATAGGAAATTGCGGAGAAAGGCATGGAAAAAAGACTTTGAACGTAGGAAATTGCGGAGAAAGGCATGGAAAAAAGACTTTGAACATGTGGAAGTGTGTGAAATTGACTATATTTTTCAATTTTTACACTTACAAATACAACGTTTTACTTAGTGACAACATTTGTAAGGTGAATAACAACATATATAAATGTATTGATCATTTAGAATAACAACTTTTCTACTACAATTAACAAATTTCATATTTAGAGAAATCAATTAATTGAATGAGAGTGGAAAATTAACTACACTAACATTTTACTCAGTAACAAAACTTATAATACAAATGTCAATATTTATAAAAGTATTGATCATTTTTAATAGCAACCTTTACTACAACAATTCACAAATTTCATATTTGGAGAAATTTAATTAATTGGGTCTCGTATGGAAAATTGACTACACTTGTCAATTTTTACAAGAATGTAACGTTTCACTTTGTGACAACACTTGTATCGTGAAAGACAATATTTGTAAAGAAATTGACCATTTCAATAACAAGTGTTGTCACTGAGTAAAATATTTCATTCTTACTTGTAAAAATTAACAAGTCCATAGTCTCACCCGATTAGTTAGAATTTCTCCAAATATGAAATTTGTCGGTTGTAGTTGTAAATGTTGTTATTGAAATTGTCAATACCTTTATAAATATCGTTGTACACATTATGTTGCATGATTACATGTGTTATATATTTATATGCATTATGTCATCAAAGTGGTTTAGTCACATAACAGTCCTCAAACTTGTTGGAGCTTCGGCAATGGTGCTCCGACGAGATGGCCTTTATCTGTTCTTTTTTAGATGAGTCATTTTCGTAAAAGTATCAATATTTCAAAATGACAAAATGCTACCTCCCACTGATTTGTCATTTTGCATATTCATATGACTAATTTGAGATTATGGAATTCAATAGGTAGTTTTAGGTATTTTCTTTAAAAAATTTTGATGGTTCAAATTTAATATTTTTAAAATTATTATTTTAAAAACAAATACATAAGTTTAAAATGTCAAAATTTAATCTACATAGTTCATAATTGTAATCCAGAGTTTTTCTTAGAAAATTAATTTATAAATAACAGTATAATAATAGTTTTATAAAATATTAAACCTGAACCTTTCATTTCTTGATCTAAAAGGACAGATGAAGTGCTAAGAAAATGAGAATGAGAATAATGAGAGGATATGCTTCCCTCCTACTAAAGTCGGGAATTCGATGAGCCCAACCCGATTAAACCCATTTAATTTGAAGGTTGAGCTTATGATTTTGAACTCCCATAAGGAAAATGGTCTAAAAGGATCGGCTCTATAGGGCCGAGGGTTGACCCGTGTAAACTCGCTATAATTTTTTTTAAAAGGATAACTGGATAAGCGACACTGCATTATATATTCCAGTCTGCTCCCTCCTATCTTTATATTATGATGAGCCCCAACATATATATGTTGGAAAGCTGTTTATATTTATTATATGCATATATAATTCATAGGTGAATATACGTACAAGTGCGTACACACATTTTAATTTAACAACTACCTATATCAAAATAATCAATGTGATTGGAGAATTTATTCTAATGGATACGAGGAATTAGTTGTGTTCTTCATAATATATATATATATATATATAACATATTTTATGTAAAGTATTGAGAGAGACGACCAGTAGCATCTCCGCGGCCACCTAATAGATAGATGTGCAATCGCTCATTGGAGCGAGCTTCTTGGCTTCATGATAGAAGGGCAATGGTCGTTTATGCTTAGGAGTCCCCCGGATCTGGTAAATCAAGTGTCTGCCTTCTTGTCGCCCATGTCTATCTCAAATCCCCAGGACTTTCTAATTTAACAAAACTTTTCTAGCTAACCAGCATCATTTTAGTATTTTATAAGAAATAACTAATTTTATTAATTTATATGAGAGAGATTCTTATTTAGTGCTTATAATATTAACTGGGGGGGGGGACTATTTTTTAATTTAATTAAATTGAACTTCAAGTCTGCTTATTACAATCGAGACACTAGTCCTTATAATTTTAAATCCACTTACGAACATACTCTCAAAATACTTATAAGATTTTTACATTGATATTGGGATTTGAAGTCGCATGGGTTTTGAATTGAAACAAAAATTCCATCCTTTTGATCAAAGACGTTCATTAGAAGATATTTGTCTACTTTCACTTGACTTTTTGGAGGGAAGGATGACTGGAAAATATAATGCAGTTTTATTTAAAGTATAAAAGTTTTATTCTTCCAGCTAATATTCAGGCCCTCATTTGTACTTACAACTGGTTGTATAGATTTATGTATAAAGGTAATTTACTAATTTAGATGCATTTTACATAATAAATATATTTCAAGTTTATAATTTTGGATTATTGTTTGTTGTAGATAAGGAAAATGATGATCTATTTAAAATAAAATTTATGTCATATTTTTTTAAAAAAGAAAAAAGAAAAAAACAAAAGAAAAGTCAAATGGGCCTGAAAACCCACGGGCCGTTCTCTCATGGGTTGAGTCTCAAAATTGAGGGGAAATTTGGTACTCGAGGCCTAAATGGACCAGCCTATTTAGACCTGAACCCATAAAGGGCCAACCCGAATTCCCAACTCTACCTTCTACTACTATTATTAATATTTTGAGAGAGGGAAAGTTAGACATCATTGTTGGGTCATTGAAAGAGATAGTAAAGACCTACAAGTATAGGAAACGACCAAAAAAGGAATGGAAAAAAGACTTTGAACATCAACACGAGACACAAGTCAAAATATAGTTTGGAGAGTTGTGGACCATAGAAAAGTCTTTAAAAGGCCTAAAAGAAAAATCTAGGATAATATTCATTGCATTGGCTTCTCAAAACCACCATCCTGATAACAAGTACGCTTCTCTACAATGGGATTCTTCTGTGTTTATGCCGGACTGTTCTCTGTGGTGATCATATTATGTCTCTCTTTGGATTTTGGAAGTTCTAGGGACACCATAACATCAACTCAATTCATAAAGGACCCTGAAACTCTAACCTCCAATGGCAGTTTGTTCACACTAGGGTTCTTCAATCCTGAAAATTCAACAAATCGCTACGTGGGAATATGGTACATGTCCGAATCGAACATTGTATGGGTGGCTAACAGAAACCAACCACTGAATGGTTCTTCAAGCATTGTTACTATATCTGAGGATGGCAATCTAGTTGTACAAAATGAACAGAAGCAAATCATTTGGTCATCAAATGTATCAGATACTACTACAACAAATACTACCTGTCGAATTTTAAATTCTGGAAACCTTGTCCTACTTGATCACAATGGAGGAAACATCTTATGGCAAAGTTTCGAGCATCCTTCAGACGCATACTTACCAAACATGAAAATTAGTAGCAACAAAATAACAGGTAAGAAAGTGAAATACATATCATGGAGAAGTCCTTCAGATCCATCACTTGGGAATTTCTATATGAGTCTTGAACGACTAGATCTTTATGAATTGTTTATATGGAATGGAACTTGCCCTTACTAGCGCAGTGGTCCATGGAATGGCAGAATCTTCACAAGGTGGCCTACAATGAGTTCTACGTATAATAATGGTGCCGATATAGTGTCTGAGATGGATGGGACTGTTTACTACATGTATAACGCACCAAATGGGTATGACCTCAAATCATTTGGTGTCCTAAATTCAAAAGGGAAGTCCTTGTATAAATATTGGGATGATGCCAAGCAGATATGGCAAGAAGCTGTTCTTTCTCCACATCAGACTGTGATATTTATGGTATATGCGGGCCATTTGGAAGCTGCAATACAGAGAGCACACCTGTCTGCAATTGTTTGAGAGGATTTGAACCAAGCAGTAGAGAGGAATGGAATAGACAAAATTGGGATGGTGGTTGTGTTAGAAGAACAGCTTTACAATGTGACAAAGTAAGAAATGGGACTGTAGATGGGAAGAGAGATGGATTTTCCCATCTGCAAAACATTAAACTACCAGATTTTGGAGAATGGTCATCAGCTTCAGAAGATGCTTGCAAAAGCCAGTGCTTGGTGAATTGCTCTTGTATCGCATATTCTTTTGATACTGAGATTGGATGTATTTCATGGGGAGGAAATCTTATAGATATACAACAATTCTCAAATGGAGGAAATAACCTATACATTCGTTTGGCTTATACAGAACTTGGTACTTTACATATAAATTTAATACATTTGAATAATTAATTATTGTGCCACTTAACATTCTTTTTGTCTGGATTGAATTTTGGGATAACTTTCTCCTCTTTCTTTGAATGCAGGAAAAGAGGGTGATGTAGACAAGAATAAGAAGAGAGTTATAATAATCATCATAATTGTCATTGCCCTAATAGGAACCATTGCCATTGCCACTAGCACATATTTTTTATTGAAAAGGAAAGCTAGACAGTCAGGTACTCTAACATTTTGCTTCATCTTAGTTATTTCAAATGGAGCAATATTTATTGGGTTTTATACCGTATAAATGTAAACATTTTAAATCTTACCTCCGACAACAGGATCTTTTCAGAGGCAATGTTCTTATGAATTTCAAGTTAATTTTGGTAATCCGTGTCTCATATTTCATACTTCCTCCACACCTATTTTACAAGTCCTAATTTGGATTTCCATTTTGTCCCTAAATATAAGTCTTGATCCAAATTTCAAGATACTATTATTACTTGTTTCCAATAATACCTTGATAGAAAAGTAAAAGTAATCTAAAATAGTGTGCCATACTAGCATTAAATGGAGGGAAAAATGGAAAATGACAAAAAAAAGCAATTCTTACATAATACCTACAAATTGATTCTTCGTTGGTTTGTGTGTTTATTCCTATGAGGACTTATAAATAGGACAGAGGAAGTGCACCAAAATTCCATGTCTTGCACTCCTACAAAATTCATTTAATTGTTTTCAATCAATATGAAAATGGAAGGGAAAATAATTCTTGTGGTTAACCACAAGTGTTTTTTTTTTTTGTGTAGGAAAACCAAGTGATAGGATTCTGGGGGAACTGTCAGAAGTTAGACTCCAAGAGCTATTAGCATATGATTTTGGAAAGGTAGCAATTGCTACAGACAATTTTCACTCATCTAATAAACTTGGGCAAGGCGGTTTTGGCCCAGTGTATAAGGTACAATTAATCATGCATTAAATGTTAATCAATTTCAAATAATTAGCATGTAACTATAATTTCTTGCAATTTTTGTAAAGGGGAAATTGCAAGATGGCCAGGAAATAGCAGTTAAGAGACTTTCTACAGCATCTGGACAAGGAGTGGAGGAATTTATGAATGAAGTGGTTGTTATTTCAAAGCTTCAACACCGTAATCTTGTAAGACTTATAGGCTGTTGTATTGAAAGAGAAGAAAAGATGTTGATCTATGAGTACATGCCAAATAAAAGTTTGGATGCATTTATATTCGGTTGGTTCTATTGATCCCTTATTTTCTAGCTACCAGTAGCACTTTATATATTTAGCATTTACTATATTCAGCATCAATATAATGGGAAAAAATATATGAAATATGTAACAACCCTAAGTTAGTTGATTTTATTGAGCTTTATTCAAGTTTGGGAATTATATATGTTGAATTGAAACTAATATTATTGTTCATTATGCTTTTGAAGATCCAGCAAAACATAAATTCCTAGATTGGAGAATCCGATTTAGCATAATTGAAGGAGTAGCTCGTGGGTTGCTCTATCTTCACCGAGATTCTAGACTAAAAATTATACATAGAGACTTAAAAGCAAGTAATATCTTGCTAGATGAGAATTTAAACCCAACAATATCAGATTTTAGCATGGCTAGAATTTTTGGAGGGAATGAAGACCAAGCTAACACAAGAAGGGTGGTTGGAACCTAGTAAGTTTTTGTTCCTCACTTTAAACCAGCATATTGAGAAATGCTCTAAAGTTTACTGGTCCACAATATTGCAGTGGTTACATGTCACCAGAATATGCAATGGAAGGATTATTCTCAGAGAAATCAGATGTATTTAGCTTTGGAGTCTTAATGTTAGAGATTGTTGCAGGAAGAAGAAACTCTAGCTTTTACAATGATGAAAATTCTCTTAGCCTCTTAGGATTTGTAAGTATTTTCCATTCATTTCCCTCCTGAATGAATAATTACAAGTTTTTGTTGGTTGTTGTTCAATTAACTCTCGGATTACAAGGCTTTAAATGCTAACACTTTTTTGTTCCCTTTTTTTCTTTCAACACAATTTAGGCATGGAAATTATGGAATGAAGAGAATATTGTTCCACTAATAGATCCAAAAATATTTGATCAGCACTTAAAGGAGGAGGACATTTTGAGATGTATACACATAGGACTTTTGTGCGTGCAAGACCTTGCAAGAGAGAGGCCAAGTATGAGCAATGTAATTTCTATGCTTAATAGTGAGATTGTGAATCTTCCCAGTCCAAGGCAACCTGCATTCATCCAGTGGCTGAGTATATTTAGTTCAATACCCCATGAAGAAATTCATGGGTTATTCTCAAACAATAATGTTAGTATTACAGACATAAAAGGTAGATAGTTACTATTGGACCCATAACCAATGGACCCACATTTAATGGGCCAAACCCAAGAGGGGATTTTGTGAAAAAAGTATGTGTGTGTGTGTGTGAGAGAGAGAGAGAGAGAGAGACTTCGTGATGTATATATTTGGGTAGAGGGGTGTAGTGTGGCGAGGAAAAGCAATGAGTATTGTGATAGAGAGACTCTAACCTCTCGAGATCCAGGGGAATAGGGAGCATGTGTGTGTTTGAGTTTTGCTCTAATATTCTATTTTCCATATAATTGTAGCCATTCTAGATTAGACTTACATTCTAGCTTTCCATCTTCTAATACTATATTTGAGCATCATTTACTTTATTTGTTCAAATCTAAGATATCTCAAATTTACATAAGTAATTTAACTTTGTTTCTTAGTTGTACATGATTGTATGAATAGTAGCACTTTTTCATTGTGAAGCCTATTAAAACCTTTATCGATTCAACCTAACATTTGTTAACTATTAAGGACTAAAAGATCGTTCAGTACAATGCACCAGCGTAAAAAAACGTTATTATCCTAACTTAAGATGATTATAATAAATTATATGGCCAAATAATATCAAACTTAGCAATCAATTTTAAAAAGTAGTGCGATTATAAAGCAAAGAAGACTTTCAAATTTTGACAAGCTAGGATTGTACACTTGACATTAGTCTTATTTGAAAGGTTTGGGCTTTACTTCAATAGTAGATGTAACATTAGGTCTCATTGAAATATCATATTGATTTGCTTGATTTCACTAGATTCCAAACTAAATGTATATATAGACCTAGAAATTTCAAAAAGGAAATATAAATCAAAATTAAACTCTAATTTAGTTAGAATTATTATATCTAGTGAAAAGGATATCACAACCGTAATAAATGTTGGCAGGAACTCCCAATTAAGAATGTGCTGGAGATTATATTTGCCAAGCTTGTATATTAAACTTTGGTGTTTCATCTTTCAAAGATGATGGCTTATGGCTACAATGATATTATGTGATCTCCCATATCAATGCAATATCATCTACATCATAGCCTCAATCAAATTTCAGAAGCCATTGACATGCAAGTGTTTAGAGGATGAATATAACAAACATTGAGAAATACTTACTTTTAGGTACCTTAGTATGTGTTCAAAATGCACCTCAAATGGGTTTTGCATGAGCTGACAGACTTTGTTAATGTGCTAGAAAATGTTGATGCAGCTCAAACAATGAAGCCACCAGTAGATTGGGGTATTACTGTAGTCTCACCTATCTAATTGTCTTATCATCATATGACCACAAGATTTTCTGAACATGAGATTTTTTTTCTCAACTGTTTCACCAAAGCTGAACTGTTTTATATATCTAGATTGTATTGTATGAAATGACAAGGAACGCAATTGATTTACAAAACAAAATGAGAATCACATTAATAAACTCTTTATTGAATAACGAGAATTGTTAGGATATAATTTGATCAAGTGGGGGGGTGAATTGGTCAAATTAAAATTTTCGCATACGTTGAAAAGTAAAACAGAGTATGAAAGAGAGTGTGGACAAAGTGATTTATCCTGGTTCGGTCCACTTGACCTACATCCAGTCCTCAGAATCATCTGAGCTTTTTTGAATCCATTAATCTCAAAAGATTACAGCAACTCAGAAGAAGGACTCTCCCCCTTCCTAACTCAATTCAACCCACTAACACTTTTGCTCATGTCTTTTCCCACTCAAGATTCTCTAATCTTGAGTTACTCTCACAGAATAAATGATTGTATAAGAATATTTTCCTTTCTGAGAATTAAATGATGAACACTGAAGTTCTTAAGTATAAGAGAATGAAAAACAGAGTAAGTAGATGAATAGCAATTAATTCGATTATGAAACTTGCATGCTTCGCCTTTTATAGTTGAGGAGAATTAAATATCCGTTAGAAACATTTAAGTTTCCGTTAGACTCAACCTCATTGTTCACCTTCCCGCAATAAATGCTTCTGACAGTAGGTAGGGTGGTTTCTACGTTTTTGTCCGTTGCATCCTCTTCTGATGAAGCAATCAGAATTTCATTCTCTGTTAATCATTAAAATAAATGATCATTTATGATGGTAGATGAGATTCAAATAAATGTTGCATGAAAAAGGAAAGATTTGATATTAATGAAAAGCATCTGACACGATGTGTAACTGTCAGATAAAGCAAACTCGAGTTTTGCTTGTTGAGAACTCGAGTTATTGAAGAAATATCAAAGTAGAATTCACACAACTTTTGTTGTAACTCGAGTTTTAATAAGAGTTTTAATAAAACTTGAGTTATAAAACTTAAAACTCAGGTTTTCACAGGTTTCTGTAAGCTAAAATGTTTTATCCTCTTTGAGACTCGAGTTTCACACTCCAGAACTTTAAGTTTTGAGTATTCCCAAATCACAACTTTCAATGCAACTCGAGTTTTCTTGGGAGTTTTGAGTTTAGAAAAATTTCCATCTCAAACTCGAGTTTCATTTCTTAAAACTTGAGTTATACTAAAACTCTTATCGAAACTTCAAGTTTTGAAAAAAAGTTTTGTAGTTTAAGAATTTTATAGAGCTCGAAACTCGAGTTATATTTTCCTAAAACTCAAGTTATACTAAAACTTTTGCTGAAACTTCAAGTAGTGAAGGAAGTTTTGATTCTCTCTCTTCGAAACTCGAGTTCTGATACTCATAACTCGAGTTCCATCAAAACTTTTATTGAAACTTCAAGTTTTGGAAAGAAGTTTTGAGTTTCAAATATCCTTCAGAGCTCAAAACTCGAGTTCTATAAAACGAAACTCAAGTTTCACCAAAACTTCCATTGTAACTTGAGTTTTTTCTGAGAGTTCTGATTTTCTAAAACACTTTTAACATTCGAAACTCGAGTTCTATAACACACAACTCGAGTTATGTCAAAACTTTTGTTCAAACTTGAGTTCTACTGAGAGTTTTACATTTCTAAAGCTTTTACCAAAACCCGAGACTTGAGTTTTGATTCCCAGAACTCGAGTTTTGACATAACTTTAATCAAAACTTGAGTTCTCTTGAGAGTTTTGGGTTTTGAAAGAATTTTTAAACAATGTAACTCGAGTTCTAAAATTCATAACTCGAGTTCTACCGATACTTTTATTAAAACTCGAAGATTACTTAAACTTTTCTGAAAACAATGAATCTTAATTATAAGTTCAAAAACATATTTGTCATCATCAAAACATTATCTTAACAAGAATGACATTAATAAACTCTTTATTGAATCACAATTAATCCTGACCTACAATAGAAATGTTGGTTAAAATTTAATATTTATGTTTTAAGAATTCCATTATCGGTAGGAAATTTATTTGATCTCCCTAAATGGTGCGAGTGTAGTGGACATACCAAATAATACGCAATGAGTAAGATTGTCATCCTACAGGAGATTTTGTACTAGCATTCAAGTATTAAGCTTGTTCATTGTCTAAAGTCAAGGAAACAAGCAACAAGTAGTAAAGGAAAGCAAGAACTAAAGCAAACTACATAAATCAACTAAGCAGCATTCACAAACAATCAAGAAGGTGATATGATATTGTAATAAATGCATAACAGAATTAACAGAGTGGGTAGTTATAGAAATGAGAGACAGTTAGGAGCATTAGCCTATAAATAGATGTTAAGTACCCATTTGTACCTCAGATCACAATAGTTATGGCTTAGTGCATTTTCTTATTTCTCTCTCTCCTCCCCTCTCTTTCTCTCTGCTCTCTTTGGATTCTCTGTTCATCCCTCTCTTTCCCTCCTTCTCTCTCTTTCTTATCCACTTTGCATAACAGAAGCCAACCCATGTTTATTAATCGATGACTATTCTAGCTTAAGCAATTGGTTTTTATTTGTGCTCTAGTCTTGAGATCTACAATGTGCAAATATGTCTTTTGAACCCCCTTATTTTATTTAGCTTATGATGACTTTGTATGTTAAGAAAACCAAGCCAATCAATGAATCAGTCAAGGTATAAATTCACAATTTAATTGTCCAACCATTGTCAAATATGTTTTTATTAAATTAATATATTTTAAAGAGTATACACTCCAATAAAAATTTAATAATTATCCATGATTAAAAAGGGACATTGTTCATCCATATTATATTCTCTTGAAAGTAAGTTATGATACACAAAATTCAATTTTCCTAATCTTCATTCAAATAAAAAACTCAAAATAAAAATATTGTTAACATACTTTCTCTTGTTATAAACATACATGCCCACTTACATGTACAAACAAATAATAACCAAAAAAATGAACAACCCAATGGCAAAATAGATAAATCATGTGAACCATTGGCAATTATTTGAAATTGGTTTTGACCGTTGCAGAGTCAAAGGGACTATAAGCCAAATATGTTCCATCTTAACTACTCATTGCAGCAACCCTAAGCCAAAATCCCAAACCATATATCTTAAAATTAGAAACTGTGTGACAACATTTCGTCTAGGCATGCACATCAACTAGCATAAATTCAACACATTCCATCATTTGGCTTTCCCATATCAGCTCCAACTAATCAATAAGTCAGCAACAAAGTTGAATAGTGAGCCAAAGCCAATCTTTCTGGCAAACCCAGAAATTTTTATCTTTATTTCCACAGTTCACACCAAACTTTTAGCAAAATAACAAGCTGTTGGACATAAGGGTAATATTGAAGTGTGGGTTGTGAACCATGTGAGTGTGGGTATTTGTGGTATTTTGGTATTGACAGTTAGGGAGAAAGGAGGCTATATAGCAATGCTTTGGTTGTAGAGAGGGCATGGAATTAGTGAGTGAGTGACATTGGGAGATTTTATCTAGCTTATTGCGAGAGTGTTGAGCTTTTTGTGTTTAGGTTTACCTCCATAATACTTATACTCTGTGGAGGGATTTTATCATTCAATAATACTATTTTCAGTAGCTTGATTCCATCGAAGGTATTAGAGCCTTTATGATCCATGGGGATTTTACTCGATTCATTCCTGTGCAATGGAAGCTGGAGAAGTGCTTAACGCATATCGACAATGTAATGGATAGTTTAACGAAGTTGAAAGAAGAATTGTGTGAGATGAGGTCCGAGCTTCGCCACTTTAGGAATGAGTTCCAAAGGGAGAAACAAGAGAAGACATCTATGGCACAACTGAATTCAAAGACAAAACTGAAAGAGGGTGATGCCATACCAGCAGAGAAAGAGCAAGACAATGACGGAACTGAAATTGAAATTGCAGTTGTAGAAGCTAATGGGGCTGAAGAGGGAGCACTAGAGGCCAATTATGTCATCACAACAATATTTGCATGAAAACTAGAAGAACCATTGACGTTGGCTGACATATATGGACCATAAGAACTAGGAAGCTCAAAGCCAGAGGAGTCGACTGCCATTTTTTACACTCTTGACAAAAGAGGTGGAAGAAAGCTCCAAAGAAATACAACACAATTGGATCCTGCACCGGATTAGAAAGGCTTGTTAGGGAAAAAGGCCAAAATTTAATTGGAGCGGCAAATCATTTGGGCCTGATTATAGAGAGGCAATAACCCACACTCTCCTATTTGTACGCAACAAATTAAAGGAGAGAAATACTTGAATACTCTCGAAGTGTCACGTCATCCATACTCTATCCAATAAAAATATTTTAATTATTATTTATTATGGATTTTATATTCCATAATTTTTTTCTAATTATTTCTCTTTTTCCATAATAAATTCTATCATAATGGGTTATGGAAAAAGAGAAATAATTAGAAGAAATTTATGGGATATGGGATCCATAATAGGGACTTTTATATCCCATAAATTTCTCCTGATTATTTCTCTTTTTCCATAATAAATTCTATTATAATATAATGGGTTATGAAAAAAGAGAAATAATTAAAAGAAATCTATGAGATATGAGATTCATAATAGGAACGAACACTTGGAATATTTTCATTAGACAAGAGTATGGATGATGTGGCACTCCAAGAATATGTAAGAATTTACCAACAAACAAAGGTTGGAGTCACACACAAACGAAGTCATTTTTTCTTTTTTCCAGAGTTATCATCATCGATGGCAAGCACCTTGACACTAGCGCTAGAAGATGCTGAGGCAGAGGTCGTTTGTCCCTCTATTCACAATGCAACTTATGCTTGGACCTAATGCCCTTATGCTCGAATTTTACTGGGTTTCGTTAACCAAGCACTTGGAATGCTTCAAGAGGTTCCAGGTGGATAAGCATACCAATTTACTGTTAGTACGTTTTGTCCTGGTTGAACTAACATTCCGGTTGAGCAAGCACAACGAGGGGTGAGAGGTGCACATTTTTACTAACTACAACTCCAGTTGTACTTACCCCAGTTTTCGAATCGCTCTTGGATTATTATGAGGCAATTGGTGCATTCTCATGTGATGCGGCAAAGCGGTTCCAAGTTTTACACGATATTCTTGATAGAGATAAGCAAAGGGAAGGAATATCTATAACATTGGGAATTGTCCTAGTTGGTTCTGAAAATTCATTTGCATGGACTGTTCATGGTCTTCGAGGTCCAGTTTCTGCAATAATGACAATTGTTAAAGGGTGGCTCGCTGCAACCACTATTTTTGTTGATGAATGGGTGCAGATTGGAATTATTCACTTTGGATTGCTAGTCTCACATTATATCTTTGTTCATAAGGTATTGGTAATGAATAAGAAGTTTAAATTAAGTAGGGGCATTTTAGTAATTTTCATCAAAATATCAGAAAATTACCCCAGAAGCACAGAAATAAAGAGAATAATTCCTTAAAAAATATTTAAGACAAAAATGACCTCAAAAGAAATTTTCAATAATTATTTAATATTTGGATGATTGAGGGATTTTTCATCAAATATAGTTATTAAAAATACCAAGAGGCTTCAAATAATTATTTAAGAAATAGGAAAAAGTAGCTTAAGAATTATGTGAATTCCTAAAATTGGTTTCAGGTTTACGTCAGAAACAATTTATCTGAATGGAAAAGAAAGGACAACAAACCCAGAACAGTAATTATCACAAGAAATTGCAAAAAGGGTATTTCTTAAAAGAATTTGAAGTTAAGAAAAATTAGAGAATTACTTCTTAATAAATGGGAATTTCTAAAGGTTATATATTGATTAAGTTATCAGAGAATTCACGAAAAATATTACTAGAGAAAAAGAAAATATATTGACTAAGGGGAAGGCATCCACATGGCATTATCATACCTAAAGAGCAGAAGTAAGAAAAATGTATCTCCATGTGATACAAATTATCAATAGAACACATATCTTAAACATTTGATCTTAACTTAATAAAAGGTTTCAAGCCACCATTTGGGGCCATAAGTGTTGGCCACACTAAGAGAAAGAGAGAGGAGGTGTGCCATGGAGGCGGAGGAGCAAGAACAAGTAAAATCAAGCGAAAATCAAGAGAAAAAGGTATGATTATGGCATGAAATATTTAATTCCTCCAAGTTTTTACCCTTTGTCCTCCATCTAATCTCATTATTTTCTCTTGGTTTGTATTCTTAAAGAGAAAAATTCAAGACCTAGAACGCCGAGTGAGAGAAAGTGAGAAATAGCTTAAATTGGAAGAAGTAAGTTTCAAAATCCAACTCTAGTGGTCTTATTGAGTTTGTTGATGGTTGGATGTGGTTGTTTTGTGTTGTTTTAAATTTTAAGGATGCTTAAACCTTAGGGGAGGTGCTATCCAATTTTTGTAAAATGCATGGGAGATAATGGTTAGAAATGTGAGAAGAAACAAGTTTATGGAAGTCTATAGAAAGAGTTGTTGAAAAATCCATTTTTCATTTTCCCTTGAGAATTGCAGCCAGACCTGGAACTACGGGAAAGAATTGGATTTTGGATACTTCTAACATGTTTAGAATGAAAATTTGTGTAGGGTACAGGTGAAAAACTAAGTTTGGATGCATTAGCACTAGCATTATCATATCACATGAAATATTGTGCCAATAATAAGTTTTATTTTATGAATGATGATATAGTTCTTCTGGAGCTTTATCTTTTTTCATTTTTCACCCAATGGAGAGCTCTTACTTAAGTTGAAGTTTAAATAAGTCTTTTATATCTATTGAGTCAAACACCTTTGACTATTCTGAAGCCTCAACTAATATATAATATCAAATAATATGTTACGTTAGATATGTGACTAGTATGATTGAACAAGTCATGCTAACAATGAATTTATTTGATAGGGTATTCCAACAATCTCTTCCTCAAGTAAGGGTCTTGTAAACATACTTTTGGCCCACAAAATAAAAGTGCTAGTTCTTCAAGAACTATATCAGTTTTATTATTAGTTCTTCATAAACTATATCTTTGTTTTTTTCCTTCTATTACATATCATTCTTTAAAAACTGTTATATTCATTATATATGTATATATTATAAATTTAATAGAAATATGAAGACATACATAAATATAGAAAACAAACCACATAAAAATCACAATGCAATTATTTATGATATTAAAGGGTTAAAGTAAAATAACGAAAACTTGAAAGGATAAACATATCATATTATGATGTCAAATACTAATAATAATTTACACAAATTAGTCACAATAAAATTGAAAATTAAACATCATATAATCTTGTGGGCTTATGACCATTCCTTTAGCCTTTGCAATAACATAAGGTAATTTTCTCTACAACTTGTTGCCTTAAGTATCATAGTTGCTTTTGATATTCTTTTCATAATATCTTATAACCCTTTGGGATTAATAGTAAATTTTGACATTTACTTTCAATAAATTGACACATATTTATTTATATGGTTTTTGGCCATATTGTAATAAATACTCATAATTTTAGTAATAATATCAAAATATTATAATTTTGATATTCACTAAACATTGTTAAACATTGTTGCCTTTCCTAATTTAGGCATTCAGCATATGTGCTCACTACAAAAATGAATTTTGTAATTTGTCTTGAGGACTATACTTTTCAATGACATGATTTTCTATAAGTCATTAGTCTTAAGACTCTATAGTAAAAATATTTTTCAGAGCTATGAAACCTTAATGCCTTTTGATATATGAACCATAGTGATTTAATCAACAAAAATATGACTAAATAACCAAATATTATATTCGCTTGCATATCGAAACCCTCTTTACTCTCGATGTCTCTCTCCCTCCCTCTCTCTCTCTCTCTCTGTAAAATTCCTTTCACCACTCTCGACAAAGGAAAACCGGCTCCTCTCGTTTCCAGATAAATCAATCGTGAGATTTCGAACCTTAAATATCAAAAGAACAAACACAACACTTTTATGGAGCATTTACGTGCTTTAGAGGAGATTTTCCAGTGACAAGGAAGAAAGGAAAACCCATATCCTAGGAAAATGCATAGTAGTGGCATGAACAACCATCTCTTGTCCAGCGACAACAAAGAAAGGAAGAATGTTCTAGGTGAAATACTCAGCCAATGGCAACAGCAACAAACAACAGGGAGGATGGACACATGATTTCATGCTCGGATGAGGGATCTGTTCGACGACAGTGACAAGAGGCGAGACCAAGGAAGAAATGGATATTGGGAGAGAAGATAAATAGGAAAAAGAGCTGAGAAGAGAGGTGAGACAATGAGCCTCCATGGAGAGGGATGAAAAGAGGTCTCAGGCAAGTTAAAAAGAATGACAGTAAGAGAGAGAAAAGGATTAAAAATGGAGGGCATTTTAAAATTAGGGGAATTACTATAAAGTCCCATGCAAGAGAATTAATATCAGACAGGTCCCAAGAAGTTGTCAATGCGAGTAACTTGAGTTGTCATTTGTAGCTGCTTGAGTTGTCAATGGGACCTTTTTGATATTAATTCTCTTGCATGGGACTTTATAGTAATTCCCCCTTTAAAATTTGAAACCATCTCACACAATTGTAAAGAAGTAATGAGGAGTGAGGACATTGCGCAGCCCAAAGCAAGCTACTTTGTATTGATGTTGACAACAAACGTTTATACTTATGAACAGTGATATGTGAGAGGAGCTGATGGGAAGCCGATATATCCATTGGTTTGGTGGAATTGTTTTAGTTAATATATTGATAATTGATTGATTGTTTGTTTAAAATTTAATTCACCACATTTCAACTTAAATTTTACAGAATAAAAAAAAGTAAATAGTTGAAAAAAATTAAAAATCCAAATATTTTCAACAATTAAATATCATACAAAAAATTCAGCAAGTTTTTTCTTAAAATTTGAAAATGGATAAAATTAAATTTTCTCTTCATTTAAACAATTTAAAGTGGCACATAAAATAAACAACATTTGACTAAATAAATCATGCATGAGAAAATTATAATTAGGTCCAAACAATAAATCAAATGATTAACTTATGACAATTAATAAAATTGTCAAGCAATTTAAGGACAAAATAGAGCTAAGAAAACTTTGCTTAGCCCAATGCAATTTCTGGAACAGTCCACAAATGACCCAAATGCCAAAAGTCCCCAAAAAAAATACCCAATAAATTATTTCCAGAAATTAAAAACAATATTTTCATTGTCTAAAAGTTTCTCCAATTAAACAAGATGGCCCCCCACAAAAATAAATTCCTCAAATATAGCCCAAAAACATTTTTCTAGAAACAATAACAAAATTGATTAAGCTCAGGGTAGCACTATGTATAAAACAAGAAACAGAAGGCCCAAACAAAGATTAAAAATCAACAATTAATTAGTTGAAACGAAAAGCCCAAAACCTAAGAGTCCCAAAAATGAAAAATTCACCAAACTAAAATGCCTTCCAGCAAAACGAACTAGAAGCCCAAAATAGCTTCAACCCAAAGAAAATAAGAATTTGATCAAATTTATTAAATTGTAGCCTAAACAGAAAAACCCCAATCATAGAAATTAACCAAATTCAAAAATCCTAAAGACAAAAATCCTAACGCCGGCCCAAGAAATAAGATGAAGAAAAATATTATAACATCACGCCAATAATAAGAAGTTAATATATATGACTTTTGTTAGTATATATGACTTTTGACATTTTATCTTATATACCCTCAAACCAAAATAATTATAGCCACCCAAAATTACTACGTTTCAAGCTATTAAAACTAGTAAAAGATTTTTGGATTAATATATATTTTTGTTTTGAAAGTTTTCTCATATGAACAATTTCATCTTAAAAATATAAAGAAAAAACAATGTTACCCTTAAATTAAGGGATCAACGTATTGTGCCGCTATGGCACATTTACGTGGCATCCAACCCTTTTTTTTTCTCCATGCCAAATTTACAAGTAGGAAAAAAATTAAAAAGCTATATTCTCATCCTCCTCCCTCCCCTCCGTCTGAGCGCCGGGCGAATGGATGGGGGAGAAGAGGAGACAGATGCTCTTAGGCCCCCACAAAATCAGTGATAGTATGACCCAAATCTCTATCAATAAGTAAATTAGGGTATCACAAACAAAGCTGCATCACTACAAATTTGGATGAAAAAACTCACCCGTTCATCATCAACATCCATGGATGTCCAAAGAAAATGGATTGTGCAACAAATCATATTTATATCAAAACCAAATCATAATTTTCGATAACAATGAAATATCCAGAAATCAAATACAAAAAATTATTTATTCAAGGCTGTTAAGCAAAAAAATTACCTTCGTTTCAAGAACAGAATGATCAGAATTGGAGGTATAGGATGATGATTGAACGTACCAAGAGTGATGTAGAAGAAACCCTTCATTAGGGTTTCCATTCTCCTGGACCTCCAAGAAGGAGCGATCCATTCGTAGGCGCAGAAGTTCCTCTCCATTGTCGCTGATTAGCCCAGAAACTCCTCTTTCGTCGCCTCCCAAAATCGAAGATCACCAAAATCGCTCTCAAGAGAAAAGCATGGCAGAATCATCATCATCATCATCTTCAGAATTCCTCCAGTTTCTGTGCTGTGAAAGATGAATCGTCCAAGAGGAGGAAGGCATTGCAGTGTTTTGAATCTTCAGGTCCTTTTCTCCTCTCTTATCCGAATCTTTCTCTGTTGAGTAGACGCAAAACGCTTATCTCTTTCCCAAATTCGAAAATCCCTATCGGTCTGAAGAGCAATAGATCCTTTTCTCCTCCTGGCGATGCAGTGCTCTAGATCTTCAAGTCCTTTTCTCCTCCTGGTTTAGCTGTCCCAAAGGAAAAAGATCGTGTTTCTGTTCTGTGAAAGATGAATCGCCCAAGACGACGTCGTCGCAGTCATCTGAGAGTTCTTCAGGTAATTCTGTTTCCTCTTCTCACCTATCCATTTGGCATAAAGCTTGAATGGAGGGGAGGGAAGAAGATGAGAATAGAGTTTTTTTCCCCACCTGTAAATTTGACTTGGAAAAAAAAATAGGATTGGATTCACATCAGCATGCCAAATCATCACAGTATGGTCAACAACGTTTGACCATTTAGGTAGCATTAGCATGTTTTTATAGGTTTTTTTTGGGGAAATGCTATGAACAGTAAAGAATAATTGGCCAGATGCTACACTTTGAAAAATATTTAGGCAAATGCTACAGTCAAACTCATTTTTCAGTTGAACAAATTCAAATTTGTACTGAACTCATTCACCTAAAGAATGAGTTCAGTATCAGGTGCGGAGTTCTAGAGACCTATTTCATAGAAGTCGTTCAAGAGTTGAACGAGTTTAGGCTTTGACAGCCCAAACTCGTTCAACCCTTGAATGAATTGTTATTCTCCAATAAAAAAAATAAAATTAATAAGAAATTAAAAAAATAAAATTGAAAATTCATTTATTAGAAAATTGATAATAAAATATATTAATTATTAATAACAATATAATATACATTAATTTTCTAAAAAATAAATAATAATAATGATGAATTTCAAATAATTAATAAAAGAGTATGTTAATTATATATCAAAAGTCAAGGGCAATAATCATTTTTTTATTTATCATGATTAAGGACACTGTGACAAAATAATGAAATTCAACAACCTTATTAACGTTTGAATAAGCTTTAATATCCTCTTCCTCTATCGTCTCTACCTGATAGTTGAAGATGAAATGGTTAGATAAAAAATGAATAATAATGTTCAATACTTGAAAGAAATAATATAAAGAAAATAATATTTAAAGAATGAGAGATTAAAAATCAATCGTAAGAAGAGATTCATTAACCTGACAAATAATAACTTTTGGTACCACATCTCGTTCCCCTTCTCATACGTTGTGGTCGTTGCTGCACATTAACGTCTTCCTCAGGTTGAACTATCTCGCTGGGTTGTGAGATTGCATTCAAATCAAACCAGGGAGAATCAACCAAGGAAACGGATTGTCTGGGAGGAGTAAATTGTTTAGTTGAAAGTCCACCATGCTCATAAGTGGAACTATGGAACTGAGAAGAAAAGACATCCAGATTATGAAGTAACAAAGTGAATGATGGGAAATTAGAAGGAGATGGCGAGCCTGAATGGAATGATGCAAAAGAGGATGACATGGTGTGAGGAACAAAATGAGACAGAGTTGGAAAGGAAAAGGTGGAGGTTGCTGGTGGAGACGTGTAATGCGGCTGACTTACATTTTGGGGCTCTTGTCTTACTATATTTTCATTTTCAATTGATAGCTAAGTAGACAAATAGCCACCACGACACTTGCTCAGTCGGTCATGAGGAATTGGTGGGTGAGGCAATTCAACGGTTAGTGGAGCAGCTTGGGGGGTTCAAGTTAAACCGTTGCTCTCACATCGTGACTAATATGTTGTGTTGGTCCCGAGCAACCCTGTCACAAAATTCAATACAACTCGAGCAATCTTTTTGAGAATTAATCGATAGTCTATACAATTGCTCTGCTATGTAAGCCTGTAATATATAATAGCATTTGTTGTCACAATTTGTCTAACATAAAATGATGTTAATCAAAAAAAGGGAAAAACTCGTAACGCATAACCAGTAGCACCGCTTATTCGTTGGATCCATCGTCTTGTACGCTTCCAATACCATTGCATGTACTCCGATGTTCTATCATATTTAACATTTATTGAAGGAGTATGAACAATGGCATCCAGCCATCTTGTCCATGCGTCAATGAACTCTTTGTACTCATCAGCCCAATTTGTACTTGTCCTGCAATGTAACTGAATCATATTATAATTGCCCAATGAAACAGGTGTGGTAGAAATTGGTTGTTCATATCCAAATTGTCTCAACATGCGGTCGGGGTGATGCCATTCAATAATGTGGAAACATATAAAAGGCACAGAAGCAAGCCAAATTTCAGGGGTTGCAAGGCAATACTCTGAAATGAGTTGGCGCACTTCAAGAGATTCATATAGCCTCCAAATTACCTCATCATCAGTCATTCTATCCAGAGAACTCCTGTATTAGCGTAAATATGTGACAGATGGATGAGGATTTTGTCCCCCCCCCTTTTTTCACCTATAATTAGCGAACAAATCGTAAAATTAGTATATATATATAATATTAATATGAAGTGAAATATCACATATTTGTTGGTGAACTTAGCGTACCTAAAACCCAATGGAGATAAAAGCGGGTATATGTCTAGATTAGGATTTGGATATGCAGGTAGTGGTGGTGCTAAACCAGGGAAGCAATCTCATGCCCATATATGTAACAAAGATAAGCATCTACTGATGCCCTCTTCGGTCGGGGTGGTAGCATTGCATAATTCTCTGTACAGGTGAGCTAAAACTGCTGAACCCCAACTATATTTTCCAGCTTCTTGAAGGTTACAAAGAAGTGGTAGGTACATTAAATATACCATGTGTCCTGATTTATCCGAGAAGAGATATTAGCCGATTAACCTGAGTATGTATGCTCGAGTGAATCGTTGAATTTCTTCATCATCTGCATTCTCAGGCAAGTGATCAAAGTTTTCCTCCAACCAACTCATAAGCAGATGTTGACCCTGCACTTTATCACTGGAGGGTCTAATCCCCAGTAATAGCTCACAAACATCAAGCTACCGAAAGTCGGTTCGGCCAATGATAGGCATTCCTGCACATGGAAGGCCCAATTGTTTGGCTACATCTTCTAATGTTATTGTCAGCTTTCCTTGTGTAGCATGGAATGTATGAGTTTCAGGACACCACCTCTCAACAAGAGCCGAAACCAAGCTTCAATCGTAATCAAACTGCCCTATTCGATTAACGTCATAAAACCCAAATAATTGTAGATATTCAATGATTTGCTGGGGTGGTTCAATCAACCTATTACTGTGCATGACACGCCTTGTATGTAATATTCTTACAACCTGAAAATGAATGTTGGAAATATTAAATACGAAAGTATAAAAGAAGTCATGGTTAGATGATGTTGTAATCTACTTACATTATCATCCCATACGTGTTGTGAAATATGTTGAGATTGTAAATATAAGAGGGAGTTGTCCTCTGACCCAGGGTTAATTACGTCTTCTTGATTCGATGCCATTTCAGTTAGGTCTGCATTATGAATGAAGAATAACAAATGTGCGCTTCAATAATCAAAAAATAACGTGTGGACAAGTCAAGCAGTTATATATAAAATTCACATAACAATATTTTATTACACATTATCAATTTCACAATTCATTGACCAGATGACACATTGTGTGGACAAGTCGAGCGGTTATGACCATATTGACGACATAGTCCACACTGGGTACGTCAGGCCAGGGTGGTCCAATCCATCTTGTTATGTATACAACTTGAGCAAGGACGACCTATTACCCGAGCCATTACGGGATTGGGTATTAAAGATGGAGAATTAATCTGGGGCCAGTAGGTCTCATCTCCTATCGGATGAAATGTAGAACTATATGCCATCTGCATTGTGTTTAACCTAAAAACAGGATCCACATAATTGAAATGGTCAACACCAATCCGTGCACAAGCAGCAACGACATGCATGCATGGGTGCTTTTCCGCTTGAAACTCTCCACAGTCACATTTATGATCAATTAGGTTGACCTTGCAACATCGACGATATTGCCGAAATTGAACGTTGTACGATTCAACAACTTCAAATGAGGTGGATATTTTGTCGAACTCCCGAACAACACATGAAGATGCACATTGTTGCACTGTGTCTATCCGATTTGTTAGTGTTTCAGAAAATACTTGACCACTTGCAATTTGTGTATGGACCTGTTTGGCGCGTTTAACAAAATATTTATTCACCCTATACATGGTCCCCTTCGCCAAACCAGTTATCGGAAGACTTCGAAGACCTTTGAAAAAACCATTCATGCACTATGCAAGGTTTGTTGCTATGTGGCCATAACGTCGTCCTCCACTATCATACGCATGTGACCATTTCTCTCTTGGAATTGATCCAATCCATCTTACTGCAGGGGCCAAGGTTCACCAACTTGGACCGGTGACTGAACCGGTCAAAGCAATGGGTCAGATCGGTGAGGAATAAAAAAATTAAAAAATAAATATAATCACACATTGACACAATCAAACTATCCAAAATTGAAAATTTCAAAATTTAAGTAGTAAATTTCATTATTAACAAAGTAACAATTATCAAACCAATCATATACTTATAGCTTATCCATTATCCAACATTATTTTCAATTTTGAAATAGTCATCCTAACAAAGTATCACAATATATATATCAATATGTCAAGGGTTCTATTTTTCTTTTTCTTTTTTAACTTTCAAATTTGAAATTTTAAAAAAATTCATCCTTTTTTTAAAAAAATTAAAATGAAAATGAGTAGATACAGACATAACGGTAGGTCTGTGTGGAGAAGAGGTTCTGTTTTTAAATTTTTTTTACCTTTCAAATTTAAAAAAAAATCATTATTTTGGTTTTTTTTAAAAAAGTTTGAATTTATTAAAAAAAAAGGTAACCTGATCGACCCCCAACCGGGCGGGTCGACCGGTTGACCCCAGGTTGGCATAACCCGGGGTCAAAATGCGACCCGGACTGGACTGGAAGCCGGGTCGCCAGTTTCCGGCTTGACTCGGCTGGTCCGATCCGGGTTGGTGAACCTTGGCAGGGGCATGCTGCAAAGCTAACTCTGATAACTGTTGGTCAACAACATGCCTTTCATAAGTATACCCTACAAATATTAATATCTTGTTAGAAAAGAAAAACATCCAATTATGAAATTAAAACCAATTTTGAAAAACATACCAATATTGATAAACTTCTTTTTCAACCAATTTGTTCCATGTGCTTTGTGAAGGTTGGATGCCACATGGCGAAGCAAAACGACGTGATGGGCGTGTGGTGGTTGCAATCCCACTTGGGGATCATCAAGTGCGGCCAAAATGCAAGTGGCCAATGTCCAAGCCACTCTTGTCTCGCCTTCAACTACAGCAAATGCAAGTGGCATGACATTTCGATCACCGTCTTGAGATATGGCCATAAGCAGCGTGCCCTTGTATTTTCCACATAGAAATGTTCTATCAACTTGTATAATAGGCTTTAGGTGTGGAAATGCATCTATACAAGGTTTGAAAGCCCAAAATACACGATGAAACATTTCAACCAGTTCACTGTTTGGAAGCCATTGAGAGCACTCTTTATTTGAGAAATATATGCATGAACCGGGCATGAAGTGTTGCACAGCAGCTAACCATCTTGAGAGTAAGGAATACGATCTCTCCCAGTTTCCAAAAGCATTGACAACGGCTAATTGTTTAGCGTGCCATGCCTTGTAATACGACATAGTATAGCCAAACATTGACTGCATCCTTTTGATGATTTGAGACACTTTCACGTCTAGCTTATCAGTCACCATTGCCACAATACAGGATGATATAACTTCAGCATCCAACTTTGGATGGTCATGAGTTGATGATGCACTCAAACATGTATGAGGCCCCGAGATTTTGTGATACGCTAAAAGTGTTTTCCATCATTCTTACAAGCCCTTACTCTCCAATTGCAATTTTCTCCATAGTTAACACACCGGTATTCTTCATACTTCTTACATGCGTAATGCACCTTAAATGTGTGATGCACTTGAACAGAGTATAACTTCATTGCACGCCTGAATATGTGAATACTGTTGAACATCTTTCCTATGTACAACTCATCATTCTCATTGAACGTTGTTCCTTGCTCAAGTTCGAAGTCACTAAACTCACAATCCATTGATGACTCATCATTAATTTGAGACAAGAAAGCGGTTGTGAGCTCATTTTGCTCGTTCATGCCATCATCATCATTCATCCCATCATCATCGTTCATGTAAATGAGAATCGTATTCGTCCTCATCCTTGAATTCGTCCATCGTGTCTTCTACTACATGAGAACACGGTCGTTGTAATACCCTTAGTTTTATCCCATTAACATACCCAGCGGAAGCATTTGGAATCACTTTAGTTGGCCATACCTTGTTGAAATTGGAGATTAGAAAAATATTTGCTTTTGGGTTACCCTTCATAACCCTTTAAAAATGGCCTTATCTTTGAAAAATCATAATTAATTGTAGAAAAATTGAAATTGAGTGATTCCAAGTTCTATGGGAAGATAACTAGATAAACATGAGATGAAAAATAATTTCTGGACCTTTTTACCTCCACATCATGCCCAATTTTAACTTCAAAATTTACTGTTCATTTGGTCATTTTCTATTTTTCCAGTATTTTTGCCCAATTTTGGAAGGGCATATTTCTCAGCACGGTTATCGGATTCAAATTAATTACCACTCATTTTAAAGGGAAAAATCATATCTATTTGGTGGTAAAATATCACATCCTAACTCACTTGATTGCTACAAAACGAGTTGGTCAACTTTAGATCCATTTTGTTGACTTTTAACCCCCTTTTTTTCATACTTGGTCCAATTGAAGTATGATTGCTTTAACTTGCAACATTAATGCCTTTGGAGAATTTTGATCTATTTTAGCATGCTTGAAAATAAATCTACAACTACACATGCTATCACTTATAAACTACACATAATACCCTTATGGGTATTTACAACTTTCCACAAAATGCTTATCAAATACTTACCAACCTCCAAGCATTCCCCTTCTTTCTTCTTTCCTTCTTGGATAAAGATAGCCCTAGGGTTTGGTTACATTGGTTGGGTAAGATTCTTGGGAATCTTAGTAGCATAAGCAACCATTATTCAATCACATAACTTGCATTAAAACATGATACATGCTCAACTTACTTAACCTTGAAAATGAAAATGCTATGCATACCTTATATGCCACA
>QFDD01001250.1:0-33878 GCA_006871305.1 Vachellia collinsii
TACCAGACATATTTGAAAATAATAAGATATCAATAAATTATAGAATCCGATTGGAACAAAACAAAGTTGTTGAGATAATGTTTTGATGATGACAAATATGTTTTTGAAATTAAGCTTTGATTGTTGGTTTTCAAAAAGTTTTTAGAAAACTTCGAGTTTTTAATGAAATATCTGAGAGAACTAGAGTTATGTGGTTTAGAACTCGAGTTACAGTGTTTAAAAATGTGTTCAAAATCTCAAACTTTCAAGAGAACTCAAGTTTTGATTCGAATTATATCAAAACTCGAGTTCTGGAAATCAAAACTCGAGTCTCGGGTGTTGAAAAAGGTTTTAGAAATGCAAAACTCTCAAAAGAACTCGAGTCTGAATGAAAGTTATCTCAAAACTCGAGTTCCATGTTTTAGAACTCGAGTTTCGTTCATTGGAAGTATTTTAGAAAATCAAAACTCTCAGTGGAAACTCAAGTTATGTTGGAAGTTTTGACAAAACTCGAGTTTCGTTTTATAGAACTCAAGTTTTGGGCTCTCAAATGGTTTTGATTGCTAGCTTGTTTAGATTAGTTTTTGAAAAGTGATTGTATACAATTCGAGGTAAGTATATGAGAGGAGTTTTGTCTTGCCTTGTGTTAAAGTGATTCTATAAATGATTTTGAGCATTTGATAAATAAGTTGCGCGATGTGGCGGACGATCATGGGAAAATGTGACAGCTGGGTCAGCGATGATGTCATTTTGAAATCATTATTTCTCAATTTTGCATTTTCACAACTTTATTAATCAATTATTCTTTCTCCTATTGGTGAGTTACATCTTTACTTATTATATATATGGGTCCCACATTTTCCTCTCTATTTTTTCACAATTATCTAATTCTTTCTCCCAACTCTTTCTCCTCTAAGCTTTTTTCATCGATGATATCTACATCTTTTCAATTTTCTCCCTATGATATTTAAATTCATCTTCTCCAAATATTTTCCTAGAAAAACAAGATTTCCCGAATAATTAAATTAGACTTTTATAATATTTAATTTTAAGAAATAAATTATAATAGATACAATAAATTTTATAAACAATAAATTCATATAATAATGTATGTGTGGCACAAATTTAAAATATTAGTACAAGTTTAACGAAGTTTTATTATCATAAATTTTTTTTAAGTTAATAATAAGATACATGTTTTCATTCTCTCAAATAATTTTAACCTCATTATATGTAATAATACAAGCTAAACATATTTTAATATGTTTGTATATTTTTTTTAATAAAGAAAAGAAATTAGTTTAAATGAAACCATAACTTTAATCACCCAAATTTCAAATGGTTTCGATGTAAATTAATAAAATTCTTATGTTATATATAAATTTTTTTCTTGGAATGAAATTTTCTTAGATTATGAGTGAGGATTTTTTTAAAAAAAAAGAAGAGTAGAAAATACAATTATGATAATAATATCTAATACTCTATTAATTTATTTTGAACAACTGATATAACACAAATTTAATAGCGAGTTAAGAAGATTTTCTAAACCTATTAATTTAATTGTTAGTTTACAGCTAGCAAGAGTTTAATAGCATGTTGACAAGATTTTGTAATATAGATGTGTATAAGTGGTGAACTCGAAGAGCCAACTCATGAGTTTGTCAACTATGATTATAAATAAAGGTGTGTATACAAGTCTATTTATCAATTATTGATCTCTATCTTATATTCCATCTTTGAGTATATTGGATAAATGATACAGTTATTTTTTTGTTATATTAATTTTCATAATAAAGATATTAACATTCTTATCTTATTTATTTAATTATTATCAAGGCTCAATGTATAGGAATAGATTTTAATGAAACATACAACAAGTTTTCTAAGAATTTGTCTTTCTGTCTCAATAAGTGTATAATGATGAGCCCAATGATGATAATGCTCTAAATAACATAAACCCCATAATTTTAGTATTATATATTCTAAAGCAATGAACTTTGAAATTAGCGATAATAGTGACAGAATTGTTACGGAATTCAATTAGTGATGGAATTAGCCACTAAAAATTCTGACAACTAATTTAGTGACAAAAATTAATGATGTATTAGTGAGGAAATTAACAATGGAATTTTCCATCACTTATTCAGTCACAAAATATTTTGTGACGCGATTAGAGATAGATTAGTGATAGCTTCTTCTTTTTTTTATCCAAATACAGTAAACAATAAAAGAAAACACCAAAATACTATAGAGGAGAAAGTATTTACAAAAATGTTATACTCAAAATCGTTCTCGGAGAGAACAAGTTTAGAGTTGTAAAGAAATTGGTCATCCAGAAAACAAATTTTAGCATGAAAAAATTGAAAAATCGTTTTTCTCGTGTACGATTTTAGATTAACACCGATGACATTCTGTTTTTTAGTATAATATTTATTTAATTAATATCTAAAAAATAGATAGAATAGTTAATTATAATTAATATAAAGAAAATTTATGATTTTTTTATAAGGAGAAAACTTATATCAAGATCCTTATATCCATTATATTAAGTTCTCCAATCATATATGAGGCATTGTGTCCTATTTTTTTATGTAAATTTATAGTTAAATAAAAATTTAAAAAATAGAACACATGGCCATCTATGATTGGAGAATTTGACCTAATGATTATAAGGAACTTGACCTAAATATAGCCCTTTATTATAAAATATCTTTACCATTTGATTATTTTAAGTGATTTTACGGAGTTCTAATTAATTAAGTATGTGAAAGAAGTCTTTTTATTTGTATAAAAGTGCTTTTTAAGTGATTTTGGAGTTTCCCAAACAAGCACTAAGATTACTATGAAAGAGAGTACTTAGAGTTAAATCAAAACTTTAGAATGAATTTCATATTTAAGAAAAAAGAAAATATATTTTGGGAGAAAAAAATTTGGGGGAGAGAGATTAGAACTAATTCAAGTTAAAATCATTCATGTGGGGAATGATTTCTAATTTTATTCTCACGGAAAACAAATCTGATTTTGGTCAAACCAAAACTTAGTCCTTGTAGAAACAGTTTCTTCACAGCTCTTAACTCATTCTTGCCAAGAATGATTTTGAGTATAACATTGTGGTAAATACTTTCTTCTGCGTAGCATTTTAGAATTTTCTTTTACTATTTACCGTATTTAGATAAAAATATTTTGCAACAGAATTATGACGTACATTCCGTCACTAATCATGGCAAAATATTTTGTGATAGAAATTAGTGATGGGTTAACGACGAAATTAAGGGATGGAAGAGCTCCATCTCTAATTTCAACAAAAAAAATTTATGACGGATTCATGTCTTTTTGTAGTGTCTGTTTGGTTGGTTTCCAAATATACAATGCATCAAAGATATGACGACAAAAACAATTGGGTCAGGTAAAAAAAAAAAGACTGCCAGGTTTGTTACATTTTTTTAATTAGTTATGGTGAAGAAAATATTTTCAAATTTAATCATAGTTAAGCATATAATACACCTAAAAACGGGAGATAGAAATATGTAACATTACATCCAATCAAATTATAGAAGCACTTTTACATAAATCGAGACAAAACTTCTGTCATATATTTACCTCGAATTGTATACAATCACTTTTTAAATGTTATTCCCAAAAATGCTGTAAGACTAGAACTTTTGAGATCTATGATTGCGAAAATGAAAAAGAAATAACATGATGAAAATAAAAATGTAGTCCAAGATGTGAAATTACATTTCATAAAGCAACAAAAGCTTTTTAGGTAAATTTCGAGGTTAGAACTTCATCCTTATCACTAATGTGATTTTTTTCCTCTTTTGTTGTATAGGATCTCTTCTCTATGCTTCCCCTCCTCTTTCCTTTCCTCATTCTTCCTTTGTAACCATTGGATCAAAATTCCAACGGATAAACCCTTTTTATTAAAAAAATAATAAAAAATAACATCATGATTAAAATTAGTCATATGGATTTATTGTTGGCAATCAATTATGTTCCATGATCTGTTTTACACTAGAACTATTATATACTAATCTATATATCTATATCTATATATATTATATAAAAACTCTTCCACCAAAATACTGTTGCTAAGGAAAAAGTATACTCATATTACTATTCATACGCAAACGAGGCTTTTCAAATTTTAAAATCCCGCCAACTCCATTGTTGCCGCTAGTTTGATCGTCAGAAGACGTCCTCCACCGCTGCCGCACGGAAGATGCCATCTGATTGCATTCCCTTCATTTCCTTCCTTCCTTCAACTTTCCCTGCCAAATAATGTAATTCTCTTGTCCCAGATCTGAACTCTTAGGTCCGAATGGATTAGCCCATGAATGGTCTCTGGTTTTCCCAACAGGTAGCGAAAGCCTCCAAAATCTGTTTCAATATCAACAGTATAACGCTATCATTATTATTATTTTCACAAATCCTGTTTAAAGTGGGATTTACGGTGAAGCAACCAATGGATAGAGAAAAGGTTTCGACCAAGAAAGAGAGAAAAGAATCATTTTGCTATTAGATTAGATTAGGCGTGTCCTCATTTGAGGAAAAAGAATACGGATGATTTTTTTAAAAAAATTAAAATGATTAAGAAGATTGAAATTTGAATTAGTGGGTTGATATTGGAAGATCTAGTCAACCTTAAAATCTTGCATGTGCAGGAAGGTGTACCCACTTGCTCTCTTTGATGCAATGAGAAGTGAATGAATTCATATGCATATATTCCTCTCACACTCTCCTTGTCTCTATGCTGGACTCTTCAGATGCATATATGTTACTTTGAGCTATTGTGAGCTTTTAAATAGAGGAAGAGGATGATGAGGGAAATTAATTATTTAGCTAAGTTCAGTTAACTGATTTAATGTCCTGCAATACTACTGGTCTGAATAATTATATGAATTGAATTGAGTGCTTTCCCACATTTTGACTAAAATTGCATTTATTGTTCTTCATAACTGTACTCCATCCAATTCTTTAGCCAAAAAAATATTACTACTTGTGTTGTCTAACCTTTATGTTGTCCAGTAAGAGTGCAGTAGATAAGGCCTGATGAGCATGGGCATATAATTTCTTAACCCAAGCCAGCAAGCCCATAAAAATGGACACAAATTTTTTTCTTTTTCTTTTCAAAATAAGGCTGGCGAACTACTTGGATTGGTCCAATCCAGCTCGACCTCGGGCTACCTTATCTAGCCTGAGGCTTTAGCCAGATCAGACCTCGGGTTGTATCCCAACTCTGTCCGGTCAGGTCCTTGCACAGCCCTAGGCTATAGTAATGTGTAAGTAGTGAAAGTTGCCTATTTGGGAGTGGTTATCTTCTGATGTGATATTGTTCTATTAGGGACTTCATAGTTTAAACAAAATGTCTGCTCATGTTTAAGTATTATTTATAATATGTTTTCCTATGATTTCATCGTCTTTATCAATTTTTACAAATTTTTGGTACATGTATCAACAAGCCACACAATTTTTTTTTTGTTACTTTTTTTCTTGTAATGAGAATTTCTTTACTTTGATGTTGTGGTACGTGCATTGGACCATATCAGCAACTAAGAAAGTTCAACATCCCACCGGTGCTTGACTTACTTTGGGCCATTCTGCTGCTAGGGTCAATTTTGCTGCCAAAATAGCTTCAGGTCAGCGCATAAATCTTGGTTCCTTAGTAGGTAGACACTTTCTTTGTGTACGGCAAGTTAGAATGAAATTTAGCCAAAATAGGAGAGCATTATTTCTCATAAAATATGCGTGTAATGGAAGGTACAATCAATAACTTTTCATAGAAGCCCATCCCAAGCTCCAGGCTCAGTCTAATTCATTTACTATTTAAACTAGGAAGAGAAGCTTGGGCATTGTTAAAAGTTGGAGATTCTGAAAAGCTCATGAATTTTTAGAATTGTTAATTAAAATTTGTTCTATGAAGTATGAATTCAAATAGTAAGATAAATTAAGTGGTTGAAAGCTTTTGTTTAAATAAAGCACTCCCTTATGTGAATTCTTTTTACTAGAGGATGGGCAAGCTTTTCTCACAGTTTGAGTAAGCGAACATTGCAAATTATCAAATCTTTGTATTGCTAATGTATGAGAACGTAACACAGTTCTGCCTTGCGTCTTCAAATATGTTCTGTCCGTTTGATTTCATTCCCTACTAGACCAGCTGGATGAAATATATGAGTTTTAGCAAACTCCCAATTGATAGCTCTTACAGTAAGCTACAGCTAAATTTTTTGGGGATGTCCTTAAGAACGGACTAGAAGCACCATTCACAGAGGCTGGTTGGCATTTATATAATTATTTTCGAAACTTTTATATTTGAATATTTAATACATTAATAAGGTAAAAATATTAATTGGTAAATGAATTTTTTACCCAATTCTTGTCCTGAATACATTCCTGTTTTATTTTCTGCTAAAGCTGAAGCAAAGGGTGAGTCAAATCAAACCAAAATTTCATTAACACTTCTATTGGCATCTCAGATAACGAGAACTTAGATTTGGAAGCTGAAAAATTGGTTAATAGTTATATTTTGTTGTGAAATTCATGTACCCCTGTGAGTAGGTATGCTATGCAATATGATTCCGGTGAGGAAAGTTGAAACAAACCTGATTTCGGTTCTTAGATTTTGAACTTACTATCTCGCCTTCTTCCTTCTCCTCCTAATCATTTTCCTTTTCCACTTTCAGATACTATCTTTATAAGGAACGATGGTGTATGGATACAGAGTAGTTTGGATGTAACTTCAAAAGCATTCGGATTTGGATGTTTAGTTTTAACAGGTTTGTTTGAATGTTCAATATGAAAGTAAATGCAAATCCTGCTTATTTATCTTATGAAACTACTTCTAAATCTCATGTTTATGGTTTATGATTTAATGACTTGGACAAAGAAAAGTCATGTTGATAAAGTCATTGGTTTTCAATCTGTTTATTTTGTCAGCAAAAGTTGCTAGAATTACATCTGTATCTTATTTTTTTTATATAGTTGCATTTGTTGTTGATAATCATGAGACCCATTTAGATGAAAGGAATTGAAATTTTGCATCCGTGTTCAAGAAATTACTTTTCCCCCCTAAAGATACTGGAGTGCGTCACATTCTTCATAATTTTTATGTTTACATGATTAAAAAACTAAATGTCATTACCTGCCCTAATTGGTTGTTTCCTTTACATTTGCAATAACACAGGAGGATCATCTGCGTTTTCAATCATGGACTGCTGCTAAGGATTATGATAATTTGAATGCTGAAGTGGTTGTAAACAATAGAGATGTGAAAAAAATTGTTGAATTGTTGTCATCAGTACTCCAAGTAGAACAAATTTCTGTTATGTATTGTTGACTTGGGCAAATTACAATAGTTTAGATGAACTTTAAGGATTACTTCTTCTTTCTTAATTCCTAGGAAGCCTATATCCTCTGTAACTTGGAAGAAAGTATTTAGGATATTAGGTGCAGAAAAAACATATAAGAGTATAGTTGTATAATATATTCTGTTAATGTTTATTTTAGTTGAGCTTACCAAATATATGAATTTTTGGGATATGTTTGAAAACATTTATTTGTACAGCCCTGAATATATAAAATAATGGGTCATCTTTCCACATACAATCCCTTGCACTTCTAGTTTTGTTTTTTTCCAGACTATTTCATTCCTCGAAAAGCATATTTAGAAAGCTGATGTAGTTCTAGTTCAAGTATATATTAAGGTTGGGCTAAAATGGAAGCAGGCCAGTACACTGATCAATGCTATAAAATCTGGTGGTATTATTTAAATTTAGAAAGAAATTTGGCCATTTTTTCATCCCTCTTTTGTCTTTGATATGAATGGTAAATTAATTCTTTGTTTATTGATAAAGGAAGACTCATGATTCATGTTGAGACTTTCGCAAGTCTTTAGTCAATCTGATTATGGCTTTAAGGTCTACTCATGAATTAATTACTTCCAATACGGTGCTTTCTTTTAGGTCAGCCATTTGATAACGTCCTTGTGGGGGTATAGAGTGGTGTTTAATTAGGCCGGCTTGACAACAACCGAAATAATTAGTGATAACTAAAACAATTAAAGACCGCACAATTTTCTTGCTCTAATTTCCCTCGCATCAACTTTTTTTAGAAGACGACTTTGATAGCTATATACTCATCTAGTCTTATTTATAGTATAGAGAGAAAATGTTTTATTTAGTCTTATCTATAAGTCATCTCATTAAATTTTTATATGAATGTACAATTTTACCTTTTATTTAATATGTGTTGACTTTATCTCATATGTCATAGTAGATATTAAACAGGGATAAAGTTTGAAAGTTATTGAATTTTAATACCATGAGTTAATGAGGTTTAAGGTTTTATTTAATTTATATAAAATATTATGAAAATAACTTATAAATAGAACAAAAGAGCATTCGTTTCATCATTTTATTTTATAGGTAAGACCATATGCATATCACGAATTGAAACGTATAACTTTGTTTCACTTATTTTTAAGTAACTTAAAGATGATTTTAACTCTATTTTTTTATTAATAATATTGTATATATGGAAAAAAAGAATACTATATTACTTTTTTTTTTGCCATGAATACCATATCACTTTTACTTTATGCTGATTGTCTAAAATTCTTCAATATATAGGACCTACTAGTGCGGTATAAAATTCAAATCCATCATATAATGTGACGTTTTAAGGTTGTTTCTTGGCAATTTGATTGTGATTTACCTTGGAATTGTAATAGTAATGTCAAAATTGGATTTTTTGACAAGTCATACTACAATTGGAATAAATATATTGAGTTAGGCTTAGGCACTCTTCCTTTTCAGGCTCAGTTATTATTCAAAAAAAAAGGAAGACTCGTTAGTAATACATATATGTCATTTATGTCCTTATTATTTTTCTTTTTTTCATATGAATGAAAATATGAAAATATACCCAGTCTTCACGGCAATTTTACATTGAAACTTTGTCAAACACGCAGTTGAATTGAATAGATTGTATTTGTCTTTATTATGAACGTTTCATTATATTGGTCCTTGCTTTGTTATTAGTCATTGTGTGTTCCATACTCCACAGAGACTTTTGAGTTTTGATATTTATGTATGTGAAGGGCAGTGACAAAATATCCACGCAAGCTTCTTCCCACTATTAACCTTCTTTTGTGGTAACCCTCTGCATATAGTCTAAAGTATATGTTTGATTTTTTAAATTTACATTAAATTTTAATTTGATTTTTAATTTTTTTTTTAAAAAAAGAAATTTTAGTATTTTATTTTTAAAGTCGTTTGTTTCATTCAACAGAAAATACAAAATCAACAAATTTAAACAATGATTTTGTAATTAAATATCAACAAAATATACTTTAATTTTAATTCTTTATTATAATCACTTTTATACTTTAAAATTTAACAATGTTTTCTTTGAACCAAGATGATGTTGACAAAATATAAAGTATTTATATAAAAGGAGGTACTTATGAGCAGTTTCTTATGTAATGGAGTGAGCTTTTGAGGTCAACTTCCAAGTCTAGCACGCTACAAGCTTTTTCTCATCACTAATGTAACTTCTTTTCTCTTTCGTTCCCTCAAACTTCTTTTTCTTTATCGCATTAGGCAATTACTATTAGTCTCGAGCTTAAAAATGGACAAAACAGGTATACTAGTTTTTGCTACATACAAGAATACATGCTTAAAAAATCTTGCCAAGAGTTTGTTTGCAAAATTCCCCAACAATACTGTGAAAGGTGCATATTCTTAACTTCGTTTCCTTTTAGTAAATATTTGAATATGACTGGCAAAAAAATATTTATCCTATGAATTGATTATGTAGTGATTGTATCATATGACATTAACATTATGCAAACTCTTATGCTATTTGAGACGATAAGAGTTATATAATTAATTTATAAATACTAAAAAAATTAGTTAAATAAGTTATTTGTAGTAAATGTTTATCGGTTATCCTAAAATAATTTATTTAATCATGCGTTGAAACTACATTGATAGAAGTCCCTTCAATATATACAATTAATAAGGATACTTTGCAAAAATAGTTATAAATTTAGAGAACAAAGCAGATTGAAGTCTTATATTTACGATTAAAACAAGCCCCCATCTAGCTCTTCTATTTTAGATCTGATGTAGTTACAATATGCACATCGATGCTTTTAGTTCTTTTCATGTTAATTATGTGTAATACAGAAAGTAAATTTATTTACCTATATTTCTAACATCAACAAAGTGGTGGTATATTTCTTTGAACCAATAAGATGATATAGCCAAAATAAAATATTCATATAAGAGGATGCATATATATGTTTGTGGAGGCACAACGAAATATCAATGCAAGCTCCTTCAATTCTCACCAACATTTACTATCCATAAATGAAATAATGCAATGAAAATTATAAAAAAAAAAGGGCATTCCTAGATGTGAAATTATATTTCATAAAGTGACAAAGCTTCCACTTATCACACAAAGTATTTTTTAATTTGGTTATGATTAGCAAACTTTATATTTGAACTTCATAAAAATTTCTTTGTTGATTAAGATAAATTATAGATGTTGAAGTATTTAATTTCAATTAATTGTGCTGGTACTGAGAGAAAAATTTCTTTTATTTTTTTTAAAATTTGGTTATGATTAGCAAACTTCATATTTGAACTTCATAGAAATTTATTTGTTGAGTAAGGTAAATTAAGATGTTGATGTATTTAATTTCAATTAATTGTGCTGTTACTCAGAGAAAAATTTCTTTATTAAAATGACACCTTAACCATTAAAACAAAGACCAAGTTAATAAAGTTAAAAAGTTTTATTAATGAATCACAACTGGCATAGCGGTGGAATAGAGGTTGCACGCTTTTTGAAATTGGAGAAGTATAAAACCGAGCATGTGCTAATTCCTTGGATGCGCAAGACTTGAAAGTTTCCATAAGTTAGCTATGCAAAACATGGGAAAGCTTTCTTCCTTTGTCTTCCTCTTCTTACTTCATTGCTTCATTCTCTTCTCAACTTCAACTGATACAAATATCACTACTGACAAATCTGCCCTTCTTACCCTTAAATCTTTAATCACTTCAGATCCATATGGTTCCTTAGCTGATTGGTCTGTGTCATCTTCTCCATGCAATTGGATTGGTGTCACTTGCAATACTCACCATGGAAGGGTTCATTCCTTAAATCTTAGTGGCATGGGTCTTAAAGGCATCATATCTCCCCAAGTTGGAAATCTCTCATTCCTAGTTAAACTTGATTTTAGCACAAACTTATTTCATGGTCAAATCCCTCAAGAGCTAGTTAGGTTACATCGATTGAGACTGTTTAACTTGAGCTACAATAATTTTTAGGGACAAGTTCCAATACAGATAGGAGATTTGACTATGCTTGAGAAGTTGAGTTTTCGGAATAATAGTCTTAATGGATTTATTCCATTATCTCTATTCAATCTATCAAGGTTAGAGATCTTGGATTGGAGATGTAATTTTATTGAAGAGATTATTCCAATACAGGTGGGAAGATTTGAGCGCTTGAAGATTTTACAACTTGCTGTTAACAAACTATCAGGGATCATTCCCCAAACAATCTCAAACTTGTCTTCACTTGAACTGTTAAGTTTATCTTATAACAGTTTGTCAGGTATGTTTTGGAGGAATTTGAGCTTATATTGAGTGTTTTAATTTTTTTTATATTCGGTACATTTATTCTTATATTTTCCAGCATTTTTCTCTTCCTTTTTTTCTTAAAAATAAAAAACAATTTGTCAACCAATTTTCAAAGAGGTTAGTAAAATCTTTCAAAGCATGGGGGAAATAGATTTATAAGACTAGTCAAAACGGATCTAAAAAGCTTGCACCCATCTTTAAAAATAAATGTTCATTTGTTTTGTTATTAAAAGTTTTCTGAACGTTCTATTTTTCAAAATGATTATGCCTTACAAGCAATATATTTTGTACATGTAATTTTGATTTGAATAATCTAAATTATATATTAATTTTTGTTTTATAAAAGTGGTTGACGGAAAAAATTTCTCTAATGTGTGTGTTGAAAGAAATTATAAATGATGAAAAGCAAGGACTAGATTTAATTTGATGTGTAGAGATTTTCCTTAATCAAAGTTAGATGAAGAAACTCAAACTCATTAATAATTTTATTTCTTGAATGAGAAGAGTACAGCTTACATGCTTGCGTCTCAGTGACTTGCTGGAGTGGAGAGACTATCTCAGCTGCAACGTCGCGTGTTCAAAACGCGGCACCCAAAAGAATTAATCCACCAAATCTGAAAAAGATAACAAGAATAAATCTAAATTACATAATAATAAATCTCGATATAAATATACAAATTTGTCTCTTGTACATGATAACTTTGGCAACTCCCAATAATTTTATTTGGCCAATGGATGTTAATCTTGAATTGTCCCTATATAGTATCTAGGATTTATTTAGCCAGTAATAAATTTGATTTTTTTTGGAAATAATTATATTTCACAACTTCTGAACAATACATCTTATGCTTACGTATATTTTTTGCTATGAAAATTAAATATTTCAAAATTGAACTTGATTATTTTGTTATGACAGCTTAATGCGCATGCTATGAAAGTTGATATTTTTTTTTTATGCATATTAATTATTTCAACATTGAACTTCATCATCTTGTTTTGACAACTTATGGCTCATGATATTGACATTTAATATTTGAAGGAGGCATTCCAAATGAGATTGGTGATCTTCAACAGCTACATACAATATATCTTTCAAATAACCAACTTTCAAGCTCTATACCAACCTCTATATTTAATAGTTCAGTGCCACAGTACATTGAACTTAATAGAAACAATTTATCTGGTAGCCTCCCAACAAATTTGTGCTATGGGCTTCCAAAACTTGAAAGATTCTATGTCCATGAAAATGATTTGTCTGGTGAGATGCCCTCCATATGGCATCAATGCAAAAAATTGGTAGATTTAGAATTGAGTGATAACATATTCAACCCAGGAGTCATTCCACGTGGTATTGGAAATTTGACCAACCTCCAGTTTCTCTATCTGACCAACAGCAATTTAGAAGGTGAGAATTTTACTTAGATAACCGTTAATTTTAGATCATCTACGTGTTTTTGATTTTTTTTTAATTCACTTTAACAAAAAATCATTTTAAAATGATATTTTTGTTTTCAGTTTTTTAGTCAATTTAAAAAACGGGAAGACGCTTGCCAAAACTTTTCGTTCATAGTGATTAAAAATCCTTAAATAGAGAAATAAAATAATTTAAATCATTAAAAAATAGGGAGCCTGTAAAAAAATCGGTGAAGAAAATTATTTTAAATAAACTAAGTATAGATAAATCAATTACAAATTATAATATAGAAATTAAATGAAAATTTTGAATGCTACTCAATAAATACTAGTTGAAGCATATTTGAGTTCACACTGGTTTGATAAAAAAAAAAAAGCTCATACGGACGAACACCAATACGAAATGATTTGAGTAGTTAGACAAATAAATGAATAGGTTTCTGAACTTTTTATTTTTCGAAATGATTATGCCTTACAAGCAATATATTTCGCACAAGTAATTTTGATTTGAATAATCTAAATTATATATTAATTTTATTATTTATCATTAATTTTTGTATTTAAGAAGTGGTTGACAGAAAAAATTTCTCTAATGTGTTTTGAAAGAAATTATAAATGATGAAAAGCAAGGCCTAGATTTTGATGTATCGCATGGTTTTCATTCAATTATTGTTTGAAGTGAATTGTTCTGTAAAATTGTCTGTGAAATTAAATTAAGCTTTTCAAATTAATTAAATATGTTAACATTATTCTTGTCATTGTGGTCCACTTCCCCCAACCAATATACTCTTTTTGGGGCATATTTAACTTAAATGATTCCACTGGGCCTCAAAATTATCTTAGAAGTCTCATTTCTAATTTTTTTTTTTTGTGATTTTTCTTACATTTATGGGACTTTCTGGATTCAAAATTATCTTAGAAGTCTCATTTCCAATTATCACTATTAAAAATGTTAGCCATACATGTTAATTTTTAACCATCAATTTTCTTTCTAATTTTTTATTATATTTTATACATTCATTTTTAATATTAGTTCAAATGGACTGATATAACAGCTCATTATCATTTTTTGAAAATAAATATTTTTTTATGTTGTTAAAAAGTTTTTAACACTAATTTTTTTTTTGTGATAATAAATATTAGTTTATTATTGTGCAATCTCAAACATTGCTTAGTGCCTGGGACCAAATATTAGAGTCAAGAAAATGGATCAAAGTCGTCTGACCGATCCAATTAAACTCTGTTTAATTATAGGGTTGGGTTTATCATTTTGAACTATCAAAAGAAAACATAATTAAAAAGACCAACCCTAATAAGCGGAGAGCTTAAGCCAGTCAGATAATTTTCTACCTTGTTAAAAAAAAGAAAATACATCACATGCAAACCAAAAACCCAAAGTCAAGAAGCTAACCTACCTATTCTCATGGGAAGAGCAGCAAGGCATCATGCACCCACTGACACACTTTTTCACTCAAATCACTTAGTGTCGGTCTCACTCCACTCCTCCATCAATCCCTCACTCCACTCCTCCAGTAACTCTACTCCATCTCAACTTCTCATTCTGACAGCTGTCAACAGTAGCGTAGCGGAGGTGGTGACATCTCACATCGGTGGGATCTACTTTGGATGACCATATTGTGCAATTGAGAGAGGGAAGAGGCGTTACCGAGAACCGCAAGGAGGAGGGCAGCGGCGCAGGCATGGCGGACGCCCACATTTTTCAATGTTTCAGTTTCTCTAGCTCTCCTTCTCAGTTTCTCCTTTGGTCCCTTTGATTCTTCTCTGCTCTTCCTTCGGTTTGCCCCTTTTTTTACCAGCTCTCCTTTTGGTCCTTTTTGAAACCTGAACGTGGTAATGATTTTGCGAAGATTTGTTACTGTTTTGTGAAAGTTGTAAGCCCGTGGGAGGACGGGATTTTAAAAAGTGTTTATTCCATTTTCGTTTGGAAATTAATATCTTCATGAACTCTCTCAATTCCTAAAATGGCAATTTATAACTTTTCTCTAATTTTATAGGACTTTGCATAATTTTAAAGTTATACATTGACTAAATCTCTTAAAATTCACATGAAAATAGACTTTTCGGCCTAAACTCCTATAAAGGAATTTTACCTTAAATGATTGCACAAGACCTCAAAAATATCTTATAAGTCTCATTTTCTAATTTTTTGTGATTTTTTCTTTAATTCATGAACTTTCTGAATTTTCAAGTGAACTTTCCATAATCACATTTACTATCTTGAAATTTTCAAAAATTACAATCTAGTGACATATCTAGCTACTCCTATGAGTCAACCTTTCTAGCTTAAAAGGTTTTTTGGATCCATTTCATTTCCAGTTTTGGGTACTATTTATAATTTTATAATATTTATTTACACTTTTAACTCTAAAATTTCGATAATTACAATTTGATCTTTATACATTTTTCGCCTTCCTTTTCTATCTCATGCCTTCCATTCCTCACATTTGAGTTCATGATTCCCTTTCATTTTTGCCCTTCGAATTTCCCCGAAGTCTCTAAAAATATGTATGCTTTAGCCCAAAAAAACGAAACATCACTTATATATAGATTGTGATTATAATATCAAAATAAAAGAAAGGTCAGATTTACGAAATGGATAGGACCACTTGATAGTAATTTCTTAGTATCATTTATACTTTGATAACTATAAAATGGCAAACCTCCATATCCCATTTCTTTCCAAGAGCAATTTTTAAGGTAAGTTTTTTTTTATTTGATTTTAAAGAACTGTAAAAGCTTGTCAAAAAGTTTGCAATAAAATAGAAATAAGATAATTTCGGATCATTAAAAAGACTTTATGGCCTATCACTATAATGTGGTTTGGTAATTATGTAATTAAAAATTTGTGTTGATAGTAATTAAATAGCTTTTAAAAAAATTTTAGTCTCAATCCTTGTTGAACTTGAACTCAATGAGAACAATTTTCATGGGCAAATACTAGAAGGGTAGTTCTATTGTATTGATTTAAACTATTAAATTTGAGTTACAATAACTTTGATGAACAAGTTCCAACATGGACAGAAGATTTATCTATGCTAGAGTATTTGAGTTTTTGAAATAACTGTTTTAATGAATGTATGTTATTATCTCTATTCAATTTGTTAAGATTTGAGACTTTAGATTGGAATATTAATTGCAACGAATATATCTGGAGCATTTAATTTTTATTTAGTAACCTAAATTTTATTATTTACAAGTAATTATAATTGTTACGAAGTTCATTGAGTTAGCAAAATTTTTTGAGCCTCCCAGTAGAACGTTTGTTTTAATCATCATCCATCTGCCTAACTTCTAAACTGGATACAAGCAGTTGATTTAATCTACAGTAATTAGCCCATTCAGATTAAAAGTGTTATATCTTTTTGAAAATAATTATAGTTGCTATTCTGTTTTATCTTTTATAATATTTGTGTTATTTCCAAAACATGTGCAAGTCTTATTGCATATATTTATAATTTAATATAATATATGCAATAACTTGTGTGATATGTAAACAATTGTTATTGACGTTACTCCCCCCCCCCCAAAAAAAAATAGATAACTCTTGTTTCTTAATTTATGAATGGATGGGATCACATGATATTAATTCCTTAACATCATTTACACTTTGATAACTATAATTTGTGTAGGAATCCTTCCACATGAGATTGGAAATCTGGCTAACCTCCAAGTTCTAAACCTTAGAGCCAACAATTTGCAAGGTAAGAATTTTAACTAATATAGTAGAGTTACAATTAGGTGATAACAAATTCAATGGAGACATACCAAGTGACATTGAAAATTTGACCAAACTCTAATGACTATATCTTGGTAATAGCAACTTGCAAGGTAAGAGTTTTAACTATATCATTGTCTTAGCAACATGATGCTTTTTTTAAATTCCAAAATGAATGAATATGGCATGGAATAAAAATAAATTTGAAAGGAGATTTTGTTTCCCATCATTTAGTTGGAATTTGTATATAATTTTCAAACACATGTAAAGGTGGGCCATAAATTGCTTAAAAAATCTCCAAAAAATGAAATAAAATATTGAATCATTAGATAAGGATGATGAAAAGGATTAGTTGGATCCACACAATTTCTTAGCTCATTGGTCTTATGACATTTTGTCATTTATGCTTTGGAGAATATGGACTTGTTTCAATTTTCTTTTTGATATTTTATTATATTTTAATACATTTCTCGTTAATATTAGTCCAAACGGATTGATGCAATGGCACATTATCAGGTTTTGAAAATATATGTTTATTCTCATGTTATTAAAAAGTCTTTGAACATTAAATTTTAGTTTGAACCATCAAAATTACATATTAATTTTATCATTTATAATTAATTTTAGTTTATCATTGGTCAATCCCAAATATTGCTTAGTGTCTGATACCAAATATACTATACTAAGCCATACCAATGGCAATACCAATTTCAACTTCCTAAATACCTCAGTACAAAAAAAAAAAAAAGCCTGATTTTTAGCCCAAACTTGGTCCAAATGAATTTTAAATTCAAAGTACGCAACAATCAAGACTGAATGCTTTGACAGAAATGCATAGGAATAACTTAATCAAATAGAATAAGAACTTAAATACATCAAAGTGTTGATAAGAAAAAATCAAAATGGTTGAAGCTGCACACACGCATATAACATAGATGATAATATGATATGATACAGAAAACTCACTTGAAAGTACCATTTGAATTTGCAAATTTCAAAAGGCTACTAGCATTAATAAAAATCCCAAATTCCTACTCAATGACCAAATAAAAATTGAGTATAATGGAATAACATCCGTCTACTCCTTCTCTTTAAATTTAAATTAGGGTTCAACTTGTATTAAATTTAAATTAGTTGCTAATAACATGTATATCAAATGTTGGTTAGGAATAAAAAAACAATACAAAAGCATCAATTGACAAATTAATTTGCCGGATGTCTACAAGTTATATTAATTGATTAGTAACATATACAACTATAAACATAACTATTAAATTCTAAATTGATGAAATAAATGCCAAACGTGACAGACAAATATATTAAAAATGAATTGATAGATGATATTATAACACATTATCCATATATCTTATTTATTGAAAGCAAATGTTATTGAATAAACAAAATATGACAAATAAAAGAATCCTCTATATCCAAATAAGTACCATAAGAATCCTCCACTCTAAGGAAAGACATTATAGACAAAAGCTCAATGCATAGGTACATATATGGCTAGTAAGAGGAATTGGTTTTCGTACTCATCGTAATAATTAATGGTTAAAGTTGTTTCTACAACTATAATTGTATCTTAAATCTAAAGTTAAACAACTAATAATCAAGTACTATCTAACTAATTTAGAGAGATTGAGAAAATTAAACTAACTATCAAATACTAAATTAGTTGTTAATCAAATATCTTATGTTAAAAGTTGACTATAATGAATAATCCATCAAGGAGTGCTCAAGCCTACTGTTTTGCTTAATTTTAATTGGGGGATGATTTATGGATTTCCGGGGCTATCTAAGAGTGAAGCTTTTGGTTGTGGTCTTGAATATCCGAACCGTCCGATTTTGATGTTAATCAATTGTGTATCGATGACAACCTCTTTAAAATGAGACTATTATTTCTTATTCTCATTCTTTTCCTTTTTTTTAAAAAAATATTTTCAATAATAAAATAAAATAAATTTTTTATTTCATCAATGTTGTGCATATTTATTGTGGGGATTTAAATATAACTAGTGATTTAAAGTCAAAAAATAACAAAAGTTCATGAATTGATGGTACTGTAATCCATGATTTTCTTTTTCTTTTTTCCTTTTATATCATTTTCTGCACTAGAGTAAAACTAAAATGAGATTTTGTTTTTCACCATTTCAATCATTCATACTGTTGATTCATACAATTGGAGTTATATATTAATTATTATTACAGATCCAAATAAAAGAAAGATTGATTGTGCGCTGATGCGACCACTTGAGATTAAAACATGGAATTTTTTTTTGATTAATTACTATTAAGCTACCCTTCATTTATTTATTTTTTATCAATAAAACAGCTTCACCATATGTAATTTTTACCCAGGAATCATTCCAAATTGAAAGGTAAAAATTTTAATTATATGATTGTCTTAGACAATACCTGTGTTTTTGTTTGTCTCAACTGAAAAATAATTTTAAAATGATATTTTTCTTTTGATCTCTTTTTTTTCCATTTTTTTAAAGAAATTTAAAAAGCTTGCCAAAAATTTTGCATTCATTGTAAAAATCCATATAAAATAAAGTACGATAATTGTTTTGGATTAAAAAATCTTATGGCCTATCAATATTTTGTATTGTGTGTATGGTGTGTGTTTGTTATATAATGTGATGTATGAGGGTCACATCTATTTATTTAAATTCCTATCAATATGGTTTCATTCTATTATTATATTCTTTACTATTCTTTTCATGTCCTTATATTTATTTAAGGTTAAATATCAATGCACTTGCATAAACTATACCTTGTTCACTTTTAAAATTGAAACAGGTGAAATTCCATCATCTTTGTTCAACATTTCTTCCTTAAGAGTGGTAGATTTACAAAAAAACAATTTGAGTGGTAGTCTCCCAATATCAACTGGCAACCGAACATTGTTGGAAGAATTATATCTACAATACAACTCCTTTACAGGTATGCTCAATCTATTCATCCCTTAACTTTATGTTTTAACTAACTTTTCATTTATTAAGTATACTTGTAAAATTTTTAACTGAAATTGCTTTAATATTAAGTATACTTGATATGATCGATGCAATCCATATTTCTAAATATCTTCAAATTTGTACATCTGAAAATGTTATGATGTCACTCCCACAACAAAAGTGCATTTATTATTTATATTGTATTATCTCAAGATTGTGTAACCAAAGGTATTTTAATTCCTTAGATAAAAGCTAAGATTTCAGCCTTTTGTTGGCGTGATGAATTCATAGTCAGAGTTTAAAGTTAGAGCCTAGTAAATAATAAATAAATATGATACAAAATATAAATCACTTGGTTGTTCATTTGAAATAGGAGAAATTAATCTTATAATCTCTCTTTAGCACATCTTATTTTAAAAGAATTTTAATGTCCAGTTGGTAATTGATATTGGAAGAGTCCCTTTTAAATTGATTTCCAACCAAAAGTTAAATCATAGTCTAATGATTTTTTGGGCCTACTTAACAAAATTCCATGTATTACTTATACGGTTGCGTGAATTCATGAAATTCTCAGTCTTACATATATTGTAATTTTGTATTAATAGGTGGAATTCTTTCATTTATCTGGAACATGCCTTCTTTGAGGCATGTTGATATTGGCATCAATCATTTAAATGGGAATTTGCCAGAACAAATGTGCCATCAACTCCCTTTAGTTGAACTATTTGCTGCTCCTGTTAATCAATTAAAGGGAAACATTCCACAATCAATAAGTAACTGTACATCTTTGAAAAAATTATATTTGGATGGTAACTCATTTACAGGTATGCACTTATGCATGTATGCCTTTTCTTTTCAATATTTTTCTCTAAAATTAATATATGATTTTAACCATTTTATTCATATTGCTCAATCAAATGATGGGGCTTATATTTGTAACATAGAAAAGTGAAATTCTTACACACTATTCAACGACAAAACTTTAAACCATACAGAAAGGTTCCATGTGTTATGCCAATACTTTTTTAAAAGATGTTATCTATCCCTTAATAACTTTAATTGTATGTTTTTACTCTTCCAATAATGTTAGAATACAGATAAGTTTGATGTTATTTTATGTATAAAAAACAAAGTTTGATGTTATTTTTTTCCTTATTTATTATATGTACAAATTGTAACTATTCTATATTGTTTGATTGAAATTAAAATCACACTTATATTTTTTTTTTGAAAAAATTATCGCGTAGGAATTAAAAAGTGTCCAATAAACCAAAATTTATATAGATAAGTGATACAAATTATATCACAACGATTAAAAATAATTTAAATAAAATTTAATTCTATTTTTCATTTCATTAATATTGTATATATTTATAGCGGGCTTAAATATAGCTAGCAATTTCCAATCGCAAAATTCCAAAAGACCATGAATTGATGGTAGAATGATTATTTAAAAGAATCAGGCCCCATGTATTTATGCTTCATGTTTTCATATTTTTAGAATAGTTTTATAAAGTTGTTTTTGAAAAGAAGTTTTGGAAAGGAAAAGATAAAACAAATTGTTTTGAAAATTATTCTAAAATATACATTTGAAATTGCATATTTGAAAATGTCACTTGCACATTAGTGTGAAATTGTACTGCTCTTAGACCTAGATGTCCATCTTTGACTCCCTCATGGACCTTTATTTCATCAACAACTGCACTTCATCTTGTGTATGTGTATAGGTATATATTTTAACCTTTTTTTTTTATCAACGATATATACTTTAACCTAAGATGTACAAAAATCATTATTTTCACAATGTTTTTATGTCCATAATTGATCCTAAATGATTTTTCCCAGAAGTATTCATTCATTAATTTAAAGTAAACAAGATTACAAACACCAACCTATATGAGATAGCTAATCGACTAAACACATCAAACACAATCCTAGGACTACAAGCAAAGTCACTAATACATCCAAAGACATGAGAAAACACAGTATAAAGCAAACCCAACCTTAGGGCTATGATAACACAATATTATCCACAGGGAGATATTTATTACAAAAGCCAAAATGATAACTCCTATTAAAAAACAAATGCTATAAAAGTATTGAGATAGAAGACCAATCACCTACTCCTATATATGCAACCTAACCCATCTTTGGCCTTTATGATAAGTACCTATCTTGGCTTCACAAATATTTAATGTTTTGGAATTTATAAGATACACATAGTTTTCTATGCTATAGTATATATGTACATGTATATTATCTGTAAAACTTACATAATTTGATTTCTTTTCATGAGTGAATATATTCTTTTTTTTTGTTTCCAGGATTTATACCTAAGGGCTTAGGCAATCTTATCAAACTTGAAATCCTAAGTTTGGGAGTAAACAATTTGAGTGGGCCTATTCCTTCTAATATATTCAACATTTCAACATTGACAAAATTATACCTTGACTCTAATTCTCTTTATGGCATTCTCCCATCATATTTCGGAACTGACCTTCCCAACTTGAAGATGATATCGTTGGATGAAAATGAACTAACTGGACAAATTCCAAACAGCATATCAAATGCTTCTAAGCTCATTACATTATATTTATCATCAAATAAGTTTAGCGGAGCTATACCCAATGTACTTGGAAATTTAACAAACTTGATGGAATTACAGTTGGAGGAGAATTATTTGACTGGATTGATTCCATATACATTTAACAAATTGCATAGCCTTCAATATTTAAGTCTTAGCAACAACAGATTGCAAGGGTCCATTATAAACGAACTTTGCCAACTCAGAAGTCTAAGTGAGTTGTATCTTGCCAACAACATGTTTTCTGGGGTTGTTCCAAAATGTCTTGGGAGTATTCCTTTGCGAAAGTTGAATTTTAGCTCTAACAAACTTATTTCTCATACACCTGCTTCACTTTGGAGTCTCAAAGATATCTAGGTTTTAGACATATCCTCCAATGCACTAACTGGAATCATTTCACCGGAGGTATCAAACTTGAAAGCAATTATATTGTTGAACTTGTCAAGAAACCAAATTTCTGGAAGCATCCCCACAACTATAGGTGACTTGCAAACTTTGCAAACCCTATCTTTGGCTCATAACAAATTACAAGGACCTATTCCTGAATCTCTGAGAGGCATGATAAGTATAGAGTCCATGGATCTTTCTCATAATTATTTGTCTGGTGTGATTCCAAAGTCCTTAGAGTTATTAGTCTATCTCAAATACCTTAATCTTTCATACAATTTATTGCATGGAGAAATTCCTAATGGTGGGTGTTTTCAAAATTTTACTGCCAAATCTTTTATGAAGAATAAAGATCTTTGTGGGAATATCCTACTACAAGTCCCCTCATGTAGGGAAGAAAACAAGAACATGTCAAAGAAAGTGATGATGATCTTGATAAAATGTGTGTTACCCATCGTGGTTTTCATTTTAGTTGTTTCATGTATCATCTTTTTAAAGAAAAGGAGGGATAATGTTAATGATTCAACTAACAGGGATTTAGTAAGTTTGGAGACACCAATTCGAATATCATATTATGAGCTTCTGCAGGGAACACATGGATTTGATGAGTGTAATCTTCTTGGCTTTGGAAGTTTTGGATCAGTATACAAAGTAGTTCTTTCAAATCAAAAAGTAGCTGCTGTAAAAGTATTTAATTTGGATTTGGAAGAAGCCTTAAGAAGCTTTGATAATGAATGCATTGCCCTATGCAACTTACGCCATCGCAATCTCCTTAAGATTATTAGTAGCTGCTCCAATGATAATTTCAAGTCTCTAATCATGGAATTCATGTCAAATGGAAGTCTTGACAGATAGTTGTACTCTCATAACTATTGTTTAGATATCTTGCAAAGGTTGAATATAATGGTTGATGTGGCAAATGCTTTGGAATATCTTCATTATGGTACTTCTACTTTGGTTGTTCACTGTGACATAAAACCAAGCAATGTATTGTTAAATGAAGATATGGTGGCTCATCTTAGTGATTTTGGTATGGCTAAACTATTCGGTGAAGGACAATTGGAAACTTATACAAAAACATTGGCTACAATTGGCTATATGGCTCCAGGTAATAGTTTAATAATAATATTTTAGTTCCATTATTTTTATTATTCTATTAAAATTTTATATTATTCATCACTGGCATATATTTTCATTCATATATCTGAAGAGTATTAATGATATAAATTAAAAGTTTAACTGCAAGCCTTGTATTCTCTTTTTACATATAGAGTATGGATCAAAAGGAGCAATTTCCATCAAAGGAGATGTGTATAGCTATGGTATCTTGCTAATGGAAATGTTTACAAGAAAGAAGCCAACCGATGAAATGTTTGTTGAAGGTCTAGATTTGAAAGACTGGGTTAGCAAATCAACACCACATTCAATTATCAATATTCTCGATGTCAATTTGCTACACAAAGGAAATATAAATATCAGTAATATATTACTGCATATATCATCAATTTTTGAGTTGTCATTAAGTTGTTGCACTGAATCACCTGAAGCACGAATCACTATGACTGATGTTTTGGTTTCATTGAAAAAAACAAGGTCATACTTATGCAAACTGTTGGATGCACCACTACTTCAATAATTTTTATGTGCAAGTTTTAGTTACTATCTCTTTTGGCCTATCATTTATTTTGTCTATGGAACATGTAACATTTTCAAATTGTGATGATATATTTGTTATCTTAATATATGAAATACTCTAGTCTTCAAGTTAATTATTTCCTTTTCCTCTTACATTTTATGCATTACAATTGTATTTTGACTATCTAAATTTTATTTGATTCATTCAGTTTTTCATTTGACATAAAGGATTATGAATTAGGATATCAAATAAATTTATGGGATAAATTCTATAATTTATAAACAATTTTTCTTCAACGAACATGTTACTTTTGATATTTGAACTTTCTTTTTTACCCTTTTTATGGTCTATTTCTGATGGGTTTAAAAACATTTTGAAAATTTATTTTGCAATATTGTTGAGCTTCAAATTGTCTAAATTGTTTGAATTACAAGTTTTTAGAGACTGAGATCACCCTCTAATATTTTTTTCATAAAAAAATGTGTCTATTCTTTTCTATTAAACTTTTGTTTGTTGGACTTCTGTTTTTTTAACCATGGTATAGTTCTATTGATAAGATTTGTTTTCTTATATCATGCTAGAGTGTTAAGTTTTGTCATAAAAATGAAGGAGATACATTTTTAGTTTTTACATATATCTAATGTAAAATAATATGTTTAATGAAATCAGCTATAAAACAATAGGTATCAAAATTCTTCCTTTTGTAGGATAACAACAGAACAAAATAACAAGCATGGACATACTATCCATCAGGATAAGTAACCAAACCCAGCTTGAAACCACAAAACAAATGCATGTACAAGACCCATGAATAACATGTGTGAGAATGAAGCCTACAAATATCAAGCATAACTACTGTGCCCATAGTGTCAAGCGAGCTCAAGGTTAACCAAGGTATGCTAGAGACTAACAGTGCTGTTATTAGTAACTGGCATTTTGTATTAGTAATCTCAAACATTTATAAGCGTGCATGGTATCAATTTACCATATAATAAACAAAATATCTATCAATATTGAAATCTCATAAAAAATGTTTTATAACCAAGGACCCCAACATGAAATTCGTAAAAATCATTACAAAAAATTTCTTTAAATTTTCACCACAAAAATTTGTAATGAATAAGATGAGGTAAGACAATTAAGTAAATAACTTTAATAGAAATAATCATTTGATATACATCATTCAGTTATAAGTAAAGAAAGATATAATTCCCTTGAACCTGTGTTCAAAATATAATGCTTTAAAATTTATAATTTAATAAAAATGCAACAAGTAATAAAATATTAATTATGAAAATTATAATGGGATGCTATTCACTTACCTACTACACTTCCAAAAATATAACTTTTCCCTAACCTTTAGCTTCCAACCTATTTACTCCTTCCTCTCCTAAAGTCCAAAACATATTCATCATTTCTCAAATTATAACTTTACATAGGACTTCTACAATATGCTTTTCTTAATATTCTATCTTCAAATTATACCCAAATCATATATCATTTGTCCAGCAAGCACAAACAACTATCTCACAAGTAACAAATGATTGGCATGAGAAATAGTAGGCTTAACATTTAAATTATGATTTGACTTCCTTCTTGATAATAATATAAAACCCCACCACAACCAACCTTTCAACATAGAAGAGCAAATTAAAATATTCTTATTTTCTTGAAGCAGCTCGTGGGAACCAAAGTATAAGTCATAATACATCCAAAATAGTATCTAAATATAACTTCACCATCAAAAAATGGATGAGCACATATCTAAATGTGCTTTTCTCTTTTGCACATTTAATCAAACACCTAACGAGCACTTATGATTAGCTCACACAATAAACACTCCCAATTCAAAGTTTCCAACCAACAATGCATTCCTAAGCATTAATACAATATCTTAAGGCATCTGAAATTCAATTTGCTAACACAATTAATATCAATAATAAACTTCTCAATCTAACAACTCTAAACTACATCCTTATCTTTTCTTTTCTTTAGCAACAATCCACATGGAAAAGAAACTATTTGTCATACCACAAGCTAAATCCTACAATTTCAAACATCATCTTTGAATCTCAAAGCCTTGGAATTCCAATTTCTTTACAAGCTTAGGCTCAAAATAAAACATCCTTTAAGTTCATTCTATTCTTCATCTAACATAAACCTTTGTTACCTAGCAATTTCAACAACAATCCAAAAATATTCTTCTCTTAGACACTATAACAAGCACATCCAGTGCAATCATAGTCGAACAAGTTCATCAAATACACCAATCTACAATACCGACTTGATTGAACTTCCAAAATATAGATGCTAAAACATTTTTACCCATAAGGCAGTCACCAATTTCAGAAAGGAGAGGAAAATTTTCAACTTACTCACTCAATAGAGCCTTCTTGAACTAAAGCAAATAGCCAAAAAAAGAAGAAAAAAGCGGCTGCACGAAATCTAGGATTGAAGAGAAAGATGCCATTGGTGATTGATTGAACATTGGAGGAATGAGTATGAACAAAGGCTGGGGTTTGAAGTTTCTTTGTGAAACTTCTTTGCTTTGATTGAATCGATTGAAAACAATATATATATACATATATTATATTTGTTCCTCTTCTTTTTTATTTTTAAAAGGACATATGAGTAATTTTAACCATGAAAGTAAAAAAAAAAAATCTCCCTTATGAAAAAATGGAATACAAACTTGACATCTCAACAGCTCAACCCCATACCATTCTGTCATTCAACTGCACTAAAAAATAAAAATGTTAATTAGATTGTCAAATTAATTTTAATTATTATTATTTATTTCTTAGGGCTATTACGAATTTATTATCTCAAGTTAATTTATTCTTCCCTTGTTATAAAATGGTGATCAATTCGATCAATTTTTGCTTTTAGAAAAAACTCAACGCTAATAAAATTTATAAAATATACATGTTGTAGTAATAAAAATAAGATGAAAATGCTTTAGACACACTTCTGTTTTGTTTAAATTACACAGACCTCCTCATTATTTCAAAAACATACGTATTAGTCCAAACTATTAATACCGTTAATAACTATTCTAAAACAATTCTTAAATTACATTTTTTAAATGAAAACTGTATTAGAATAAATCTTATTTACTAATTTACCCCTTATTATACCAAAGCCCTAATGTATTTTTAAACATTAATATTCATTAATGATTTGTTTAATATTTTTACTAAATCTAGAAGACAATTAAGTAATTTTTCATGTGAAAATATTAAAACCTTGATAAAAAAATTGAATAATTTTTTAGCAAATGTTATAAATTTGAGAGAAAGAAGACATAGGAAGAGAGAAAAGTAGAGAGCACTGAGAAAAAAAATCCTCTTTATTATCTCAGAGTATGCCTTATATTTATAGGCATGATTTATAGTATCAAGATAGATCAATATTAGATATTACATAAGATATTAAGGGGATACATAATCGGGGATAATGGGAGATATGGATATCCACATAATAATATTTATAACACTCCCCCTTGGATATCCATGACTAAACATATGCCTCATTAAAAAAAAAAAACTCCAACTAAGAAAAACCCAATTGGACAATAACTTAGTAGAAGAAAAAAAGAGTACATAGTTTATTGATACACTTCCCAATGTTGCCTCATTAAAAACCTTTCTAAGAAAACCCAGTGGGACAAAATCTTGATAAGGGAAAAATAGTACAACGTGTATCAACTCCCCCTCTTAACCACATCACTCAATATTTGAGTTTGTGAAGTCAAATGTTTATAGCATAAAATGACTTAGTGAACAAATCTATTAGATTTTCATTGGAATGATTTTGATTTTGTAGGATGATAGTTTTAGTTCCTTTGGTAAGGTCATGAGTAAACAAGACTTTAGTGAAATAAGCTTTACTCCATCGCCCTTTGAACAGTTGTACCTACACATGTAAACAAGTATGCTAAGTAGCATCTGAATAAATGATCTTTCATACTTAGATATTCTTGAGCATAATAACCTCATACCCATAGTGCCTCAGATATAACGCAGAATATATTTCACTCTATTCTACTGTATTTATAATATTGAAAAACTATATCTTACTAATAGATTAACTACAAATGATATGCTGGGGCATGTGGTATTAGCAAGATACATTGGTGGCTAAATAGCACTTAAGTATGGTACTTCCGGACCAAGTAGTTTTTCATCTCCTTCTTCGCTAATTTCTTGAGGTCTAAAAAGGTTTTTTATCAACCTACAGAGATCTCACAATCATTTGGGTTCATAATGAAAAAATGTTATAGAACATTCATTTTAAAATCTCTCTGCAAACAACCATTTTCCTTTTGGAGCTCTTCAGGAGATTTAATGATGTTGATATCATCAACATAGATAACAATAACAACAAACTTACACATATTTTCATTAAAATTTGCATTGATTGCTTCAAGCCATATAAAGACTTGTCTAACTGAATTTAATACTATTCTCGAGAACTTGCATTTGATGCTTCTGGCATCTTGAGTTCTTCAGAGACTTTTCTATAAATATTACTGTCAAGTATGTCATGTGAAATTACAGTTATGACATCTATAAGGCACAAGTCAATCCTTTTATTTACTACTAGGTTAATTAAACAATGGAAAGTAATCAAATCTACTACTAGTGGATGCATTTCTCCTCAACTTATACAAGATCTTTGTGTAAAGCATTAGGTTATAAGATGTGCCATATATCTTATAACTTTGCCTTTTTCATTTATCTTTCATACAAATACCCATCTATATTCAATCGGCTTTACATTTGTCGATGTAAGGACTACATGTCCTAAAATTTTTTATTTTTCAATGACAGTAATTCTACGTTAATAGCTTACATCCATACGGCCAATCCTTTCTTTATTAGCACTCAACAATGGATATTGGCTCATGATCCTCATTATCATTCATTACATCATATGCTATTTTAGAAACAATGATGTCGTCAACGTTGAAAGAGAAACGAATTGAGAGAGGAAGCATCAAATTCCTTGAGCTTACAAACGATGTTCCAGAGTATCCTGTCAAAATCACCGTCATCTTTCAACTTTGGTTCAGCATATTTGGAAGCAATATTTTTAAAGCTGGGAGGAATGAACTTTGATTTTTCATTGGTGGGGGGAAATGAAAAAAAGTCCATGGCAGACAGAGAAGCTCAAAGATAGAGAGAAAGCGAAGCAAACAGAGATGAGTTCACCGTGGCAATGGCAGGGAGAAGCTAGTTTCACCATGGTAGAGACACAAAACATTGAATCAAAGGGTTTTTTTTAAAAAAAAAACTTATACCAACTAGCAACCACATCCATCCACAGATCGAAGCTAAAACGTTTGACGATATGAGTTTGTTACCTTTGAGTAGCAGTAAAATCGGACGATGAGCTGAGGTGATTCGTTGAGCAAGTGAGCACTAGACCTTACATGTGTGAAGAAGAGAAGAGACCGAAGGTGGAGGCAAGAGATGAAGACAGAATTGAGAGCATGATTGTGGGAGCTGAGAGACGGATTGACGAGAGTGAAGACGAGTTGACAGAAGACAGAGGAAAGGCTCTCTCTCACGTCTAGCCAATGTGGCTGGACTTGAGAGGGTACGCGTACCCCCCTCAATTCCCTCTCACATTTATATTTTAAATGCTGGACGTGGGACGGAGACGTTAGATATCTCTTTTGTAGTAGTGTTCCCCAAACAATTTTCAACTTGTCTTCACTTAAGTTACTAGACTTGTCTAGTAATAGTTTATCAAGTTTGTTTGGATTATTTTTCATATTTATATCTTTGTTTGCTCTAAACCAGTATACTTAGTTAACAAGGTTTAAACTCTCAATGATCATGTGTTTGAGTTTGTCCCAAATGTATATTTATTTTGCTATCTTTGTGCATTTTTTTATCAATTTTTGTTTTTTTAAAAAATGTTATTGATTTTGTTTGCAATAAAAGCATGTGAAGAATCCTACAATGATGTCATTTATGATATCGTGAATGGTTGCTTTTCAAAATGATTAAGGCTCACAACCCACGAATCTGGATTCTGAAGCATTCAGTTTTAACTTGGGCCACAATCTAAATCATATTCTAGTTTTATATTAATTAATTAATAATTATTTATTTTAAAAAGATTGTATCTAGATATTAACTTTTCTTATTTAATTACTTATTGTAAATAAAATAAACAAAATATATCTAAAAAAATTTATACTCACGGTGCTTATAAGAAATATATACATATATTAGCAAATTGAATATTTGACATTGGACTTTGAGGGATATGAGCTTCTTCTTTTTCATTTCTTTTTCTTTACCAATATGATCTGAAGCAATATATATTAGTATAGCTTTGAATCAAATATTAGATGTATTGAACGAGGTTTTTTTTTTAATGATAATTAATAAGCCCACTAATTATGCAAATCACCTAAAATTTGTGGCCTTCATTCTCACAATTGAAGTTAACTATTTATAAAGTAAGTCAATAAAGCAGAGATTCCGATTTGATCGATCTTTGCATGTTTATATCATTGTTAATGGGTCCACACTCTTAGCTACTTCTCTTTCTTTTACTTTTTAATATTGAAATTAAATTAATCGTTGATTATTTATTTCAATATGCACATAATGAAATAATATTTTCTGCTATATATTAATAATTTCAACAATGAACCCGACCATTTTGTGATGACAACTTTTGGTTTATGGTATTTAATGCCCATGCTATGAAAGTTTATGTTGACATATTGTTTGACATTTATATTATTTCAAGGATGCATCCCAAATGAGATTGGTGATCTTTCACAACTCCAGATATTATTTCTTGGAGCAAATCAACTTACTGGTTCTATACCATTTTCATTATTTAATAATTCAATGCTGCAAGAAATTAATCTTTCAATAAATCAGTTATCTGATACTCTCCCACCAAATGTGTGTTTTGGGCTTCCAAAACTTGAAAGTTTCTCTGTTTATGAAAATGACTTGTTTGGCGAGATACCCTCCATTTGGCATGGATGCAAGGATTTGGTATATCTAGAATTGGGTCATAACACATTCAACCCAGGAATCATTCCAATCGAACTTGGAAATTTGACTAAACTCCAACATCTATATCTTGAAAACAGCAACTTGCAAGGTAAGACGTTTGATTATATATGGTTGTCTTATCTATGGTTGTCATTAACGGAGAGGAATTAATTGCAATATTTAAAATCAGCTCCAGCAAAAAGAATTATTAATTATAATGCCAAGCAATCCAACTTCAAAATCTTCTTCTCAACTTAGAATTGCCTGACCAAGCAATTCATCAATTCAAAATCTCATAATGCCAATCCTTAAATCTAAGCAAATGTAATTACAAAACTGAAAAGAGTAAAGAGGAACGATGGACTCGCCCTTGACAAGTTTCATGTTTTCTTATATAATTAAGTCAAGTCAGATATACCTAAATATTGTTGCTATGTGAGTATGCTGTTTTATATATGTTTACTTGTCCATATAATGGGGTTTATCTATTTTATTTTCTTTGACAACACTCTCAAGCATGTTATATTAGTGTTATTTTTCAAAATAAGCAAGTCTTAAACGATATTATTAAAAAAGATAAATTCCACTTATATATACATGTCAACTTAATTGTGACATGTAAAACAGATATACTGAACAGACTATTTATCGCTCGTTGTTCTTTGCTTGTTTCTTTGTTGATACAAGGAATTTGATCTTGGATCAAAATCGTCTGTCCAATATTCAAAACTTGAATCATGTTATGTGCATAAAATGTCATTGTCCCAAGAAATTATCCACTTATTGTTTCAACAGAACATATAAATACACACTCCAAGTGATATTGGAAATTTGACTAACTTCCTATATAATGCTTGTGCTAAACAAATTTAAAAGATTTAATTTTAACTCTATCCATGCTATATTTTATATATGCATGCATGAATATTGAAATATTTTATTAATATGCATTCTCTATCAATAAACTAAAGTAGACATCTCTATTTTGCTCATTTAACTTTCAAGGTAGAAAAGTATTATTTTACTAATGCAATAAATTGATAACGTTACATATAATAATAAATAAAACAAATATTTTATATGCCTATATATATAATTGTGTGTGTGTATATCTTTACCATTCTTACATTATTTTTAAATCCTAGATCTTATATTAGTTTTGATTTCAAGATTCAATATTACAACCTTAAATTTGTTTTCTTTAAAATTGAAATAGGTGGAAAACCCCATAATCTCTCTTCAATATTTCTTCCTTAAAATGGCTATCTTTAAGAAACAATAGTTTGAATGGTTCTCTTTCAATATCAATTGACAATGGGGCATTGTTGGAAGAATTATGTCAGCAATACAACTTCATTAGAGGTATGCGCTCAATCTACACATCTTTGAATTTTATGCTTTAAAAAAATTTATTTATTTTTTATTCTCAATAGTATTGTTAACAAGTTTTTTAACAAAAATTTGAAAATAAAAAAATCTAGTATACTTGTTTCCTTTAACAGAATCAGTTTTTCCATATTAAAGTTTTTTTCCCTTTTTGTTTTTGCTATTGAGGAGTCCCATTCAAATTGTCCCATCTTCGAAAATAACTTATTTTCCCTTAATTTTTCTGCTCCTTACAAAATTCCATATACTATTTGTATGGTTGGGTGAAACTTGCTTAGTCAGTTATACTGACTATGATTTAAAAAGTATTTTGCATTTATTTATAGGTGAAATTCCTCCATTTCTTTGGAACATGTCTTCTTTGAGAAAGGTTGTGATTGGCATAAATCATTTAAAATGTAATTTACCAGAAGAAATGTGGCATCAACTACCTTTACTTGAAAAGCTCAATGTTAGCAACAATCAATTAGGGAAGCATTCCACAATCAATAAGTAATTGCATATCTTTGAAAGAATTATATTTGGATGTAAACACATTTACAGGTACACGCTTATGTCTATTTTCTAATTTTATTTTCATTATTATTCTCAAAAAAGAGATTTTGCATTTTTTCATTTCATTATACTGTTCATCCAAAATAAAAAAGGCTAAGACCATGAAAATGATGGAAATGGAACTACATGATATTATAATTTGTTAACTCGTAATTTTTTATTTTGTAAATTCATTAATTTCAAATTAAATAACTATTCAATATCCCAGTCATGTCACCTTAATTGTAATTTATGATTTTATTTCTCTTCTTTTCTTTGGTTTTTAATACTATTCTATAATAACAATTTAAAAATTAAAGTATACATTTGGTTTTTTGAGTATACATCAAATTTTGATTTAGTTCATTGTGTTTATAAAGTGTTTTTTTCCCTTAACTTTAACTTTGTTACTCTTATTTAATAAAAAATGCTGACTACGTAAACTTTAATGGTGTGCTTTAAATTCTGGCATAACATGTTTATAATTATTTTTATATTTTAAAAATAAAATAAATTTGTACATCATCAAGTTTGTTTTAATTTAATTATATAATATAATCATTTCTATATTTAAAATTAAGATT
>QFDD01001251.1:0-34277 GCA_006871305.1 Vachellia collinsii
CGTGGAGCATCTACTCAAAAGATACATAAAAATATGTTCATAAATATACACACCAAGCAGTAGCTACCAAAAAGAGATAGACGACTTGAATATCAGCAACAACGAGGCTCTTCACTGCTCAACCGGAGGCACAGGATCAACTGAGCTATCTGAAGCCAAAATAGATTTCCGGTGAATAACGTCCCATTTATAAAATCTAATGAAATTACATAAATCAATCAAAGGGATTTAACTTCGATAAGTAATCTCAATTTCTGTAAGACATAATCAAATCATATTTAAAACTGCATTAAAGATCTTTCCTCGAATAATTTCAAATGCGTGGCAAAATAACATGTTTTACAAAATCGATTTGAAAGGATAATTCTCAAATCTCATAATTTCGTAGGACTTCAACAGAACGGAATAACAAGCGTGGACACACAGTCCACGAGGGTAAATAACCAACAAGCACGGCTCGAGGCCACGAAACAGGCGCAGGTATAACACCCACGAATTACAAACGTGAGTCAATACCCACGAATTACCAAGCGAGCTCGAGATTTACAATGGCGCACCAAGGACTAACAGTTCTGCTGTTAGTAACCAGCGTTCTGTGTTCAGCCCTTTCAAAACATTATCAAGCATGCGTGGGATCAATTTCCAATCATTTCCGATAATAAGACTAATTTTACCTATTTCATGTCAAGGATCCCAGCATGAGAATTTGCAATTAATAGCTCAAAAGTGTTACTTTTAATTATATGCATAAATATTTAATATAAATAGAAATTGAGAAATAATAAATAACATTAAATAAAATCTACAAATCTTACTCTTTGCAATATCAATGAAACGATTAAATAATTCTTAATAAATCTTCATTATTGAAATAATGCTTAAAATGCGATAATTAACTCGATGATATAAATGCAATAAAACGTAATTTTTAAAATCTTAATGGGACGCTATTCACTCACCTGCTAAGCTGTTAATACACAATGCCTCTCTACCTTTCAGCTTCTGATTTATCTTCTTCCCCTCCTAATAATAGCGTATAACATATTCAGTTATTCTCAATTCCCAATCTCGAATCAGAAATTTTTTCTCAAAATTCACAATAATTATTCCACTTCATGATTTCAAGTCACAACAATCTTCTAACATCAGTATTATGCCTCAATCCCAAAATTTCCTACATTTTAGCTACAAACTGGAGTAGAGCGAATTACTATTCACATGAACAGTACACACATCAACAATACATGCGTGCTTGACAGTGCTGTGGAAATACTGTTCAATGAACAGTACGCAAGAACAATGAACATCAATTTTTTTTCACAAACAGAAGCAGAGAACGCCATTCCTGTTCACGTTACTGTTCACATGAACAGTACATGCGCTCCCACCTGAAAATTTCGCCGGAAAAACTCTACTTCCAGTGCTCCATATCAATAAACAAACCTCTAATCTTGCTTATCACTTGATTTAACCGGTGAAAAGCCTACTGATCCACACTCTTGGATCAACTTAAAAACTTAAAATCATCAAGATGAAAAAAATCTGAGGATAGGGGAAGCTTCGGAAAATTTACCTGAACACAAATCTTTGCTTAGATTAGAGAAAAACACTCTTCTCCCATGAGAAATGAACCCGTCGAACCAAAGCTCTGTTTCTCTCTTTCTCTCGTCGCCCGCGTCGTCTGGAATAATGGAGAAAGCACGAAGAGCAGAGAGAAAAAGGAGGTGTTGGGCGGTTAATAAAAGTATGGGGGAAAATGACACTCTTGCCCTCCTATACTTTTCCTCTTTGCACCAAGGTCCCTTCTTTAATTCCCCCTCCGTTTTTTTTTTGTTTTTTTTTCCAGACATTACAGTTTTTTATGTGACCTTGTCTATCGTTCACTAGTTTCTTACCATTCGCTGGTTTGCCATTGAAGGTTGCTGGAATCGTTATTGCTGTGAAGCTTTCTTGGTCGTTTCTTCCACCTGAACTTATACCTCTGATGTTATTGTTTTGTTCATTAACAACTATGAATATGGTATTGACAACTATAACATCAGTAATGACAACACATAACAATGCATTCGAATGAACTTTAAAATGAATTCGAATGAAAACCACATTATCAACATATTCGAATGAAGCTTGGAGATGAGCATTAAAATCTTTAAGAAGTCATTCAAATGAACTTAAAATTGCATTTGAATATACTTTCTTTGAGTTATGTATTAACAACTATTCATTAGCCATTGACAATGCTATATATGTTATTGATAACTTTACGCAAGCTATTGACAACACCTGAACTTATGCTCCTGATGTTGTTATTTAATTCGTTAACAACTATGAATAAAATATTGACAATTATAATATTAGTAATGATAATACATCACTCATTCGAATGAAGTATATTGTTTTTAACCATGGACACTAATTAATGTATATCATTTGAATATAAACTGAGGCATCCGAATGAATTTATTTCTTTTTACAAATGAATTAGAAGCATTGCATTCAAATGATGTGATAGGTGAACGTTTATAAATTCAAATGAAAGCAAGAATATTAAAGTTTTACAAAAGCATTTGATTATGATATGTGAAATGTTTTCAAAATTGATTTTCATTTCGGACCAAGTAAGGATTTGATAAAAGAAGAAAAGAAATTGATTTGGTATTAACAACTATAAATAGAGTATTGGCAATTCTAGCATAAGTAATAGCAACTAATTTTATCATTCTCAAAACATGGACTTCGCGATGCCCATGTCCTTCCATTGAGTTAAGTATTGACAATGGTTCATTAGGCATTGACAACTATAAGCAAGCTATTGACAACTCCTGAACTCATACCCTTGATGTTGTTGTTTCATTCGTTGACAACTACAAATAGAACATTGATAACTCTAACATCCGTAATGACAACTCCTAATAGGGTATTGTGAACTATAACATAAGTAATAACAACTAACCTTTAAGTATTGTTTTTTTGTCATTACCAACAAAAAGTCCATATTACTTACATACGTATAAACTATATACAAACAACATTAATAAACAATATTGGCAATACTTTCAAGGATATTGACAACTTCACTGATAGCACCAACAACACGTCAGTATTTATGTGATAGCAAAAAGTTACAAATTTGCAAAATGAGAAATGAAAATTGTCACTTCACCTTCAATTATTTTTTTTACCATTGGCAACAAAAATTTCATATTACTTACATACGTATCAACTATATACAGACACTGATAAACAACATTAACAACATTGTCAAAGATATTGACAACTTCACGGATGGCACTGACAACACTTCAGTATTCATGTGACAGCAAAAAGTTACAGATTTGCAAAATGAGAAATGAAAATTGCCATTTCACCTTCAAATATTTTTTTTATCATTGCCAACACAAATTTCATATTACTAACATACATATCAACTATACACAGATAACACTAATAAACAGTATTGACAACACTGTCAAGGATATTGACAACTAAACGGATGGCACCGACTGTAACACCCTCCAGTTATGCAATCTATTGCACATTCAGAAACGTTATGGCTCAGGCGAATTAATAATTAAGGCCCATAAATTAAAATTTTCATCTTAATCATTAGGTTACTACACATTCGATATTTTAAGATTTTCAGTCCAACTTTAAAAAATCATAACTAATTATAGAAAAATCATATGAGGATTCTCTAAAATTCTTTTGAAAGCTCTTGTAGTCCTTGACATGAGAAAAATATGATCTTAGCCATAAAATATGGCAATTAATACAGTTTAATAAATTGCAAAACTCTCTTTGCTTTACCAACACACTTTGTGCCTCAACTTCAAAAATTCATAACTAAACCTATAGAGTTTCAATTAACCTCATTTTGGACTTAATGGAAAATCCCATGTGTCTACTTCATCCATAAAAATTATTATGAGCAATAGAAATCATATACTCTACTTTAATGAATCAAACATTAGTCATACTTTGAAAACCGCTCAATCTAGACGATCATGATCATGCATCTTAAAACCATACTTTCAAGGTCATACTTAAGCATACAATTACTTATCATTCATCAATATATATCATATGTACATGCCAATGCCTCATATATTGAATTTACACAACTTATAAGAATTGTTATACATTTAGTAACTTGTAGCAAAAATAATGCTATAGAAGCTTATCTCTTTTGTTTTACTTACCATTTGACTTTTGCATTCACTTTCCCTTTGGAAGCTTGTAACCTAACATGGTTAGTTATTGATGGGTGAGATTCAAAGAATCCCAATAGCAAACAATTACCATTCAAACAGTCAAGTTATACCTCCATCATTTACTATTTAACAAATAGCATTGCCAAGGTTTATACATAACAAGAACATGCATTTAAAATATAGAATTGTCAATCATGACCATAAAACAATTCAATGAGTCATTCAATATGTTCAAGATAAAATAAATATTTAACTCATGGCAAGCTAGGAAGCATAACAAAATATAAACACAACTTAAATGCATGAATGGGTAAAGTTGTTACATTTAAGCTTTATTAGCTTTACTCTTGCTTTTCTTTTTCCATGCTAGAAGCTTCCGTTCTTACTTCCATTTTACCTTCTCCGGATTTCTTTCTTCCCCATTTTCCTTGGTGGACTTTAGAAAGTACTGAATCCTAAATAGAAACGCATACATATAATGTTAATTATACATCTATTGAGTCTTACTTAACTCCTTATCTCCTAACTCCTTTCTTAACCACTTGGCTGACTTAACCAAACACTGACCATAATTAATTTAAATCTTTCACAGTAATTTAACATAGGGTATTTCATCATTTGAAGACATCTAAACTCTACAGAGAGAGATAATCAATCTTATCATAATATTTACCATTAAAATGTGAAGCCACATCTTTGACCAATGTCTTTGAATAAAATTTTTCTTGCCTCATTGAACAGCCTCAAACCTAAATCTTAATTTAGGGACCTTTACTCATAATATAAACACCAAAGGCTTTCATCATCTGAAAAGCATCTTCAATATTCCATTAAATTCCAAATCCAATAATAAATTCTCAATTCCAAATGATAGAGCATATGTGTGTGTGTGAACCCTTACTCCCTCTTTGCTTCCAAAGATTTTATGCATGTATATGTAACTCACATTCCAGACATCATTATTTTCCATTGATCTCAAACTATCAAGAACACAAAATCCCTGTTTCAACTAATCACTGTCAGCACATATACATTGACAGGCTAGAGACACAAGTGTGTGTGTATCCTAGAAATTTGAAGTTACTCCTTTGATTAATCAAAGCTTCTCTTTGAATTCTGATTCCCAACTCACTGAGCATATATACGTATATTCATACAGCTACACACACAGCTCATACACACATATACTCTCCATTTTGAACCCAGGGTACTTATATATATATATACATACATTTACAGCTTCACATACACGTATAGCTTGGCTCATGGTTCATTATATTATTTTAACTCCTATCACATAGTTAACACACATATATATATATACTCAACCATAAATTGTACTCCTCTTCTTCACCAAAATCTTAGAAAACCAGTAGCAAAACTCTTCATATATCTATATATATAAACCTAAGTCCCTGTTTCGATTATGCATGGAACCAACAGCCCCAATGCACAAAATTCCTATTTCTCCACTAAACAATACTCCAAACACTAACATAATACTTCAGAACCACCAAACCCCATCTTAATTGATCAGAAATCAAAGAGGAGGAAGGTTACTGTTTGTATGAACAGTAACAACGTTTCTGGTCTTCAAGAACACCAGAAAAACTCCCATACAACACTCATGTTTGCTCCAAAGGCTTTGATTCGATTCACTCTTAATTTTAATAGGTGAAAAACATCATATGGCTATCTCTAATTTCACAACTTCTAAATCTGAAATCCACCCCCAAGCTGACAGATTGAAGAAACTGAGGCGGATGAAGATTGAGTATACTCACCAAACCCAGTAGCTCGGCTTACAAGCTCCAACGGCTCCTCCGGAGAGTTCCACGATGCGCACACAACGCTCTCTCGCTCGCTCTCTCTCTCTCTGCTCTGTTCTTGGACGGGAAAGGAAAAATAAGGGGAATGAAGATGATGATTCCCGTGGCTGTAGTCATCTGCCAAATGTGTGACATGTGTGGAGGGTAAAATTACAATTTTATCCTCCTACACTTATTCTTTCTCCTTCTAGTCCCCCGCTTTTTTTTAAAAAAAATCTAGTAATCATCTTTTTCTTCCAATAAGTAAACTTCACTCTGAGTTTGACCATCAATCTGTAAAATAATTATTTCAATAAATTTTGGGCACTTGACTTATTTTTCTCAAATTTTCTTAAAATAAAATTTTGCCCAAAAATTTATTTATACTAATCCAAAAATTTTTATAATTAGCTTCTCAAAGACTCAATTATATTTCATATCACATTGGTTAATCTTCGGGATGTTACACCGACAACACTTCAGTATCTATGTGACAGCAAAAAATTACAGATTTGCAAAATGAGAAATGAAAATCATCATTTCACCCTCAAGTATTGTTTTTTTGTCATTGCCAACATATATTTCATATTACTTACATACGTATCAACTATATACAGACAACACTAATAAACAATATTGACAACACTATCAAGGATATTAACAACTTCACGGATGGCACTGACAACTCTTCAGCATCCATGTAACAGCAAAATATTATAGATTTGCAAAATGGTAGGCGAACATTAATATTTCACATTGACCTAATGTTTTCTTGTTATTGCCAACAAAACAAAGCAGTAGTGACAGACCTATACATGTCTATGTAACACAGAAATTCACCTAAAACATTATGAGCTGTACAACCCCTAAAGTCTTGTATTTTTACCACACATAGCTACTCAAGTTTAACTTGGGTTTGGAATTTTGCATATTCATTTTGTGTGTCCAACTTGATGGCATAAGCTACACTGGTACATCTTCTTGTTTTGAAACTGGGATTCTTGCCTTTTAGTTTTTGGCCTTCCCGTCTACATGAAAAAACCCATATCCAATGTCATCTTTCGTGCTAACCTGTAGAAAAGTCATCAACATGTTAATTACCCACCAATAATTTTTTTTCCTCACTTTATAGAATGAGCACAACATAATACTTCCTCTATTGACAACTTCAATTTGTGTTTTGACAACTAGATGTATACTATTGACTACATATATCACACATCATTCCTATTCAACCTCACACATGAACCCACGTACGTCATCACCCCTACAATCTTCCTCCTATTTTCTCTCTACCTTATCTGTCATACCCAAGCCATCCTTACTTTCTAGTATTTACTTGATAGAAGCTTTATCAGTAGTATCATGTATCAGGCTTGCATCCTAATAAATGTATTTATCTTTTAGACATAATAATCATAACAAGATTAAATGCCCATATTAGATAGTATGACATTTTGCTGTTGCACAAGCTTGGTTGCTTCAATTCCTTTCATCATTTACCTATTACTCAATCTAAACCCTATCAGACACCACCCCCACCCTTATGCAACTCACGCCTCACAAATGCACACATCAAAAAAATAAAAGTCAACACACCAAGATGAAGACTGTTTATCTTACGTAAGTTCTGATGCTCACCCCGTCTTCACCTTCAAACCCACTTACCCACAACTAAACTCAATAAAAATTAACTACGGCAACTGCATGGTGATTGTTAAAGGGGTAGGAGAAGAGCTTTTGCATGAAAAATGATTTCAACTTACCTCCTCTTTCAGCTTTCAAGCTCAAGTGAAGTACGCAGAAAGCTTCGTCACTCTCTCTTCAAACCATATTGCTTCATGTCTGTCTCACGTTGCTTTTGATCTTTTATTGCTAAATGGGGCATTTTCGTCATTTCTCATCAAAAGCAAAAACCAAAATTGCTGCCCAGCAACAATTTATCCTTTTGGAAGTTTAGGGTAGCTTTTTCGGTTTCTTTAATTCACGTATCATTTTCCCTATTATTTATACGATTCATTAAATTGTTTTATATTTTCTCTATTCTTTGATTCCCCCTGCTAATTACGCCTTGTAGTTCAGTATCACTGACATTCTTTTCAACAAAATTGAAAATCTAATTTTAGTTTTTTCTTTTTAGATCAGTTAACTTTTTTTTTTAAAAGAAGTATCTCTTTTTTCCACGGACATTTTCAACTAACTATGTTCTCTAAATAATATTATGTTCCTATAAAGGGAAAACCCTGAGAGAAATGGTTATGTGAATATATAAAAGGATAAATTGGGGATAGGCATCAATTTGAAATTTTAAAGTGTTGATGTTTTCACAAAAATACCCCTCATTCTTTTAATATAAAAAACTGAAAAGCCACTCTTGTTAGAGCCCCACCGTTGGTCGGCCGCCATGAATATTTAATTTAATTTATTATATTAATAGCATATCCTCAATGTAGCAATAAATTTAAGGAGAAATTATATTTATCCACCGCGAATTTCACCGAAAATAAACAAGAAATGATTCTTCACAATAAATGAAAAATATGTCAACACTTTGGGGAAGAGAAAATGAAAGTTTACAGAAGATGCATCCTTATTTTCTTTTAAATTTTATTGAAATTTTCTATTTGCTTCCTCGTATTTGTTGATAGTAAAACATATCTATTGCTGATTCCTCATTCCTTGTTTCCTTCTATATCAATTCTAGCTGTATAATTTTCCTCATTATATATACTTGATCATTTTATTAAACAAAAGAGACTCCATGAATATCTATTTCATGAATCATAATTATTAATGGGTCAAGGGTCAAAAATGACCCGGAATTTTTTCAGTAGAGCGTTGATCACACGGAAATTGTCGAGGGGGCATTTTGAACCCGAAAGTTTTAAAATGGGGCATTTTAGACCCTGCCGTTAAAAACCCTAACGTTGACCGTCAGCTCTTCAACAAAAAAGTTAGTCAACTTTAACGGATTTGTTAACTGCATGGTGTAAAATGCCCCATTTTAAAACTTCCAGGTTTAAAATACCCCATCGACAATTTCTGTGTGACCAACACTCTTTTGAAAAAACTTCCGGATCATTTTTGCCCCTTAACCCATTATTAATTATCATTAGTTTTTTATTTTCTTCTTTTATATCACTATCTGACTAAATCAGATTTACATGTTTGGCAAAGCTTTTGGAGAATAGCTTCTATCTCGGATTGCGTAAAATAGCTTTTGAAATAGAATAGATTTTAGAGAAAAAGTGATTGTGAAAAAAATGAATATGTTTGAATAGTTGTTGTAAGAATAGCTTTTAGAATGTGAAATGACAAAAAATGGTATAAAGTAAGACATTAAATTTTTAATTTAATTTTAGCTCAAAAATTACATTGATTTTTTTAAAGTGAATAAATTTTAAAAATAATAGTTTTTTTAAAAATTATTTACTTAAAAAATGTAAAATAACAACTATAAATATTTGTTGGTAAAAAAAACTGAATATTATTTTAGTTAAGATATATTTCTAATTGTACATAAAGTAATATATTTTTTTTAAATTTTAGCAAAAAAATGAATTGTTTTTTAAGGTGAATAGATTTTATAATCAATAGTTTTTAAAAACACATTTTTATTTACTTAAAATAGGTAAAATCACAACTATAAATATTTTTTGGTAAAGAACAACTAAATGCTATTTTATTTAAAATATATTTTTGATTGTACATATAAAATATTGTACATTGCAAAATTACACAATATTTTAGTTTGAGCATTGGTACATCAAAATATAAAATATATGACACGGGTACAAGTAAAAAAACTATAATTAACTATTTCATCCCTTATTTCATCGCGAAGACGGGACATGTTGGATGAAGATGCTATCGATGGACGTACTTGAGAAGATGGAAATTCATTATCTTTACTACCACCACCATTATCGTCAGCATCGAAATTATCTTCATTTTGATGATGTAGGAATTACTATCACTAACAGACGTTCTTCTAATGAAATTATGTATGGCCATCGTAGCACATACAATTTTGACCTGTGTCATGAAGTTATGTCTACCCATCTTCTGTATGATGGTGAACTTATTCTTCCATACTCCAAAAGTCCTTTCTATCGTGCACCTTAGTCTGGAGTGGTAATAATTGAACGCCTCATTATGATTTTGCAATCCATCTGAGCTACAAAAATCTGGGAGATGGTAGAGCTCAAATCTATAGGGACCAGGATATCCATTAGGCGTTGGATAGCTCGCATCCACCAAATAATATTTATCTGTTTTAAATACAATAGTATATATCAATCCTTCTTTTCAATGTGCATATGAAAAACAACAGTCTAAACTCTAAAGCATACCTCTGGGTGGGTGAGGAAAGTTCATTGAAGCTGTTGTAAGTTCATGATCAAATAATAATAATCCTTCCCACCTAGCCAAGAAAAATGTGAAGCACATATCCCAATCACAAACAGCCATTATATTTTTCGTCGGGATGCCTTTTCTTCTAATATATTTAGTTCTTTCAGATGCTGGAACAACACATGCAAAGTGTGTGCCATCAATAGCTCCAATAACATTTTTGAAGAAAGGCCAATAGCAATTATTATGCCGGATTTTTGCAAAAGTTGGATCCTGCGGTTTGATTATTGACGTTGCAAGGCCACAACATGCATCCAAGACGTTGTGAAAATGCTTTTTAATTGTCTCCACTGATTTCTAGAATCTTTCTTGTACCACCTTGTTCCCTACAGCATGGCTAACGGTATGCAAAAAAATCCCAACCATTTCGGTAATTTGTGTGTCTCTTGTTTCTTGTAAACCATGTTGTTGCAATACAGCACAAAGTTCGTAAAACCCGCATGTCTCCATTCTGAACATTTCATATTGATGGGATGATCCCCTAATATTGAATCCACCCATGCTTGACCAGGATAACTGCTGCGTATTCGTGGTTCTTGACATAAATACAATCTAACATATGCAGCTCCAAGGGTAGCTGCACGTTGAAGCCTCTGTTGTGTGATGGTATCACACTCTTCAATATTTGAATCTTCAATTTCTGAATCTTTAATATCTGAATCTTCAACATGTGAATGTTAGTCATCCATACTTGTTTTCTACCTGTTGATATAAACATGATCAAATGGAACCATAAGTTCAAATTGTGGAACAGTAGATTTTCATGCAAGCATGTTCGAATACTAAACTAATTTCAACATACAATATAACTATCATGGGGCAGCAAATAATAAGGAATTGCAATCCATATGAGAGTACGACAAGAATAAGTACTTAAAATCTACATATTAGTGCCATAACATTTCCGCCTAAGGTAATGAAACAATCTGCCCTTCAAATTCTTCCACGCGGCATACGCTTCCCTTGCTGATTGGTCTCTTTCGATTAGGTCGATACATCGGACGAAGAAGTCTTCATCAGCGACAATTTCCTCAATTGTTTCTAAGTGAGACAAGACAGCTCCAATCGATGCCTCTCTCCCTTAGCAGCACGTTCTTGCTGCTTGGCAACACAATCTTCCCTTTTGGCAAAGTGTTATTTCCTCTCTATCCAATCTGCACATGCTTCCTCTACCATTTGTTTCATAGTTTCCGCCATTTTTTTAGATGTCGGCCCCTCCTTTCGAATGGTGTCACCTATATTCACCCCTAGTGACGCAATCTATCTGCTCCCACGCCCACCTCTATCTCCTGTGTTCGTTCTCCTCCCTGCACTACCTCCGCTTAAGTCATTGAAGTTTACATAATGCAGCCCCACACTCATGCTAGTTCTTGCCTCCTCTACATCGTGACTATCTGCAGACCATTCTTCTAAGTCAACTGGCGGCGCAGACTGAGGTGGTGGTACTAAACTTGAAGGTGCCCACTGATTTACTCCTGTGGCCACCACACATCTAAATAACTGGAGTAACTCATCTTAGAATTGGAGTCCTCGTAACCTGAATTTTTCATATCCAAGAACTTCCTGAATATTCAAAAGCAATAAAATTACGTTAGTTACTCAATCTAGTATAGGGGAAAACCATAATTACCAATATATGAGCTAATTCATTACCAAAATCTTCTTCTCCCACCAATAGTCAAGGGCATTAACAGTCTTCCTCTCCACATCCCATCCCACACCATTCTCCTTAAGCAGCCTATCCTACAGCTGATACTCCTTTGGTAGGGAGTCATATTTGTTCTTTAATTGTATTCTAGAGTAGACTCTGTGTGTGTGCAGTAAAACCGCTTACAATTCACTCCAGCCGCCCTTATTGAAGGTACTAGTCTTTCACTGTCCAGCATTGAGTTGCGTGAGGCATAAGTCAATTAACACCTTCGTGGTGTTCGTATCCCATGAGGCTTTATTGTCACTCATTATGCTATACATCAAATACGATGTTTAATTGACATAACTTAAAAGCACAAAACTCATAACAGTTACACAATTAGCTCATAAATTTCGCCAAAATTTTGTCAATTAACATAAGTGGGATTAGCTTTTTAACACAGGTAAATTTTTTTATTTTCCCTAAATATTCAAATTTTTTACTAAGTACATTTCTACACTATTTTGTTATTGTTTACGTCGTTTACTAGTTAAATAAAACTTATTAATGAGACATTTAAATAGTATTAGTTTAGCTGAATGGATCCAACATGCTTCCTCGTTGAAATTAAAAATTAATTTAATTAGCTAATTTATAAAAATATGAGCATAATAATTAAAAAAAAAAGACAAGATGCCAATTAGAAACATGAGGTACTCCACCCTCCCAAGCAAGTGAAAACAAATAACCAAAAATGAGACGTAGTTCAATTGAAAGTGAAAATAGAAAATTTAATTTCAACTTGTGCAAAAATGAAATGCTCAATGGTGCCCGAAAGTTTCAAGCAAAAACATGGGGGCTCTTGCCAATACAATTTACAAAATTTAACTTCCACATTTTGCCATCTTCATATACTTAAAGTGAAAAAATCCCACCATAAACATTTAACTTGAACCTTTAACAAAATTGAAATTTTAAAAAATCCCAACAAGCACATTTAACTCATAGCTTTGTTCAAGTGAAATGGGAAAAAAAAAGTTGAGCAAAAACATAAACATTTAACTTCAACCTTTAACAAAATTGAACTTCCAATGCCATCAAAGCAAAAAAATTAACTTCCAAATTTTGGCTTATCAGTTGGGGGGCTCTTGCTTCTGGATTCATATCACGCGCACACATACACATTAACCAGTTACACACACTCTGAAACACGCGACATATGGGATTTATGGGCTCAGTCAACACTACAACACACCAGGACCAGAATCGAAGGGGGGGTCTTCTCACACAATTGTAAACTCACACACACATTACATAGATGCTCGACCTCTTCACAGTTGGAAATTCTTTTGCAAATGAAGGCCCCTCATTTCTGGTTCATAGACGCCTAATTCAACTGACAAGGCAATTTTCAACATGCATGCCCATGCCCATGAGTCAAAGCCAGGAATGGAAATTCATTGTCATACCAACTACTGACCCAGACGAGAAGAAGAAGACGACAATAGAGACATAGATCACAAAACATCTCAACTCACCACATTAGAAAATTGTTGCCAAAATCAGAAAATATTTGACCACATGTTTGACAGAGGAGACATAATGCGGAAGATAACACCTCAAACTCACCACAAATTGGGGAAGAAGAACCGAACGATCCAAGGAGTGACAAATCGGAGCACCCAAAGCAGGTAATGTGTTGTACTTGGGAATCTTGCCAGCGTGCGTGCTCTGTGCAAGAAAGACGCAAGCAATTGACGACCAGGTGTACCGAGACGACGATGGTGACCTTTGCACCACGGGTCAAGCCGATTTGATGATAGCGCCGAAGGTGGCCATCTCGAAACCATAAATATAAGCTGAGAGCAAAGGAGGAGGAAGCTGGAGAACGATGAGCTTCACGGGTGAGGCAGAGATGACGGGTGAGGCAGCTTCACGAGTTGAGAAGGTACAAGCGTGGCTAAGGAGAGAAGCAGGTGTGCAGTGGGGAGGAGAGAAATAGGGGTGTAGAGGGGAGGAGAGAAGCAGGCCTACAAAGGGCAGAGGGCAAGCGTGGAACTTTTTAGCTGAGAGGAGAAGCTCGCTCTTAAAAGCTTCTGGCCAGAACCATGGTTGTGGCCAAAACCATGGTTTTGGCCCAATATGTGATTCTAGCCTTTTTTGTTATGTTTGGCAATCACTACTTCCTAACCTAGGTTTAAACCAAAAAGAGCTTTTTTTAGAGATTGCCAAACTTACACCAAGTCCAATTAAAAATAGCTTTTCTAATTTAATTTATTATATTAATAGCATATGCTCAATGTAGCAATAATTTTAAGGAGAAATTATACTTATCCACCACGAATTTCACCGAAAGTAAACAAGAAATGATCCTTCACAATAAATGAAAAATGTGTCAACATTTCGTGGAAGAGAAAATGAAAGTTTACAGAAGATGCATCCTTATTTAGTTTTAAATTTTATTGCAGTTTTCTGTTTTCTAGCAGTATTTGTTGATAATAAAATAGATCCATCGCTAATTGATCATTCCCTGTTTCCTTCTATATCAATTCTAGCTGTATAATTTTCCTTCATTTTATATAATTGATCATTTTATGAAAAAAAAAAGATTCATGAATATCTATTTCATAAATCATAATTATTAATTATCATTAGTTTTTTGCTTTCTCCTTTTATAGTGCTATTTAACTAAGTCAGATTTAAGTACGATCCAATCCAATTAAAAATAGCTTTTTTAAAAGTGTCTTATAACTTTTTTCCAAATAATCAGTAGGATTAGATTTAATAGAAAGGGATAGTTTTTACAATGTAATGAATGAAGATTCGAATCTTTATAGGGAGATGCTCAATATTTTGCTAAGTCAAGCCTCCAACAAAAAAAAAAACTGCAATAAGTTTTGTCCTTCCACCTCTTCTTTTTCCTAGCCCAAAATCCTTCATACCAAACACACACTAAAAAAGATGGTGGCAAAACTCATAATTAAATTAAAGTTATTTATATGAACTAATAATATGGAATAAATATGGAAAATCATATCTATTATTCTTAGAAGAGATTGAGCTCCTTCAAGATTTTAACAATTGATGATCACTTACTCAAATATGATTTAACTGGACCCTAAAATCTAGAGACTCTTGATATGAAAAACCCAATTTACCCTTGCCTTGTATGGTAAGGATTACACAATCTCATACACTCTCAACCTACTCATAAGTCTATAACCCTCTACATAGAGTTTTAGAATCATCTAGTAATGAAATAATTAACACTAATTACATTAATTAATTTAATTTTCTAACTGAAGAAATTTTGATTTCATCCATGGAAACCACCTTTATGCGCGTGTGGTGTGAACAATACATTTGTCATGGGTTTGATTTGACCCTGAATTATAGGAATCTTTTCTGGAAGGTCAGGAATAAAAGAATTTTATCTGTAAATTATGGCCTAGGAGTCGTTGTGGTCCTATCATGCACATGCAAATTTAAGGCATTGACTTTTGACTTCAAAATACCTTCAATTTCTTGTAAATTCTGATAGAAAAACACCTAGGTTAAGTTGTTCATCTTGAGTTCTCCAGTTATGTTTAGACATGTCTTATATTTTTTAAATATTATCTTTTTGTTATAAACTCACATGACTTGGAATGTTTGACAGACAGTTATAATCAAATAAAAAATATTTTTACGTAAATTGAAATAAAATTACTCTAAGATATATATATATATATATATATCTCTATGTTGTATAAAAGATGTGCCGAGAAGGTATGGAGCCCTTACGTGTTAGTGTGAATGAACTTGGCCAATATTTACTCGGATGGTTAAATTATTTAATTTAATATTTTCTCTATTATTTGATTTTTTTTCCTGACTAATTACGCCTTGTAATTCAGTGTTACAGACATACTTTCTAACAAAAAAAATTTGAAAATATAATTTACGTTTTCCATTCAAATCAGTTAATTGCTTTTTTAAAATATCTTCATTTGCGCCATGGACTATTTTCAACTAGCTAAGTAGCCATGTTTACTCAAATGATATTGGGAGAATAATTGGGATAAGTTCTACTGAAAAATTAATTATAAAATGAGACCTTTTAAATTATGCATCTGACCATCCACAATGTACAATTGAGCTTCCACAATATGCAACTCACATTTTCAATATGCAACTTAACTTCAACAAGGGTGTAATGAGATGTCTCATTCTCTAATTAATTTTCCCAAATGGGGAATTTATCCTAAATTCTCCCATAATATTATGTCCTACTATAAATCTTATTCAATTTATTATATTAATAGCAGATCCTATCTAAATATTATTACATTACTATATATATATTAAATGTGAAATTACTCTTATCAACTGTGAATTTCACCAAAAATTTCAAAGGAAAATTACTGTAAGGTCTCAAATAAGAGAATTAATATCAGCAAGATCCTTAGATATTACCAATAGTAGCTGCTTCACTTGTCAATGATAGTTGCTTTAGTTGTCAATTGGACCTTATTGATATTAATTCTCATACTTGGGACTCTACAGTAACTTCCCCAGATTTCTATCCTTTCCAATCGAATCCAAATAAACAAGCAATGATCCTTCACAATAAATGAAAAAATTCGCCAAAATTTCTTGGAAGAGCAAATGAAATTTTACTGAAGATGGATCCAACTTTATTTTAAATTTTATTGAAATTTTCTGATAGCTCATTGTATTTGTCTATTATAAACCAGATATGTTGCTAATTTTACATTGCTTAATTATTTATTTGGTCATATTTGTTATCGCATTATAAAAATTCGTTCACATAAATTGAAATAAAACTCATCTCACATACTTACTTTATAGATCATAAATCACATCAGAAAATTAGCTTTTACTACTAATCCAAAATTACCATTTTTATATCAAAGCTTTTTTTTTTTTGGTGCCAATCTTTCTATACAAACTTTATCTGTATAATTTATTTATTTATTTTATATAATTGATATTGTTATTAGGAGTCTACGAATACCCATTTCCTAATATTGTAATCATAATTACCATTATTTATCTGCAACAAGATTGGACCAAACAGACCCTAAGCTTCTCAAGGACCGTTTGATTACGCTGTAAGGATTTTTCATGCAAAAGGAATAAAAAGGGGAAAGAAAAGGGAAAAGGAATGAGTTTAATCAGGTTATTCAAACCAAGTCCTTGTATGAACAATGTTATATTTATTACTCCCTTTTCTTTGTAATATCTAATTAGAGAGTTGATCTTGACCCTAATATAATATCTATTTGCAATATTTATCAATTTTTCTTAAATTATTCCAATTGATATTTCATTGACAATAATTAAGAAAGACATACTATGGAAGTTAAATAAATTACTTAATAATATTATATATTATATGATCTCATTGAAATACATATTTAAATAATTAGATGTATATTAATTTATAAGTTAAGCCAATTAGTTTAGACAAAAATAATAAATATAAATACTTTAAAGTAAATTATTTAACTTTGTTAATCCTTATAAATTTGTCAAATGGTTCTTATATTAAGAATTGAAGGCAGTAACTTATATATACATCAATAACCAAATATTGAATGTATCAATTAGGAATGTTGATTAAACAGTGTAAAGTTATATAATTAAAATGGGTACAAAAGGACTGAAGAGAACGCTCAATAAAATTATGAAGCATGAACTTTTAGTTAACAATCTTATGATGCAATTCATTTAATCATCCTTATCTAATGGGATAAAGCTTTGTTAACGCTATTTGTTATTTTTGCTGCATGTGAATAAATCATTATATGATTTTCTATTGATATTATTATCATTTAAATGGTATTTGTTTTGGTGGTTAAAGAAGCTGAGGAATTTGAACCTCAAGATGGAAATGATGCATATATATCCATAGAGGAAATGATAAAATATTACTTTATTTTATTTACAAGAAATGAGGCCCATGCATATATGGGACAAAGAAACCATATACATATGCATACAATGGAAAAGATTCTCAAACTTCCTAGCTAGCAAGCTGAAAAAAACTTTTTCTGGTAAAAAAAAAAATCTTATAGAGATTATCATTTACATTATTGTAATCTCCAATTGATCAAATATCATACAACAATAAGACAGGAATAAATTCAAAATAAATAGACTTAATACATGATCTAATCTTCCACACAATAAACTTTCCTTCCAGTTCCAGCATAGTTCCCCCTTCTACATGAACCTGTACATAACAATAACCACTAAGAAAAAAAGCTATATATACAATTGCAAAAAGGAAAAAAAATGGCTTGTGTGCAAAGATATCCATGAATTTTTATCAAAAGTGTATGTAACATTATATATTTTTCTGAAATGTAAAAATATCCATAAATATTTAAAGGGGAGCAAAAATTTTAGCATAGTTAAATATATGATAAATGTGCAAAAATACCTATTTTTTTTTTCAAAAAATATGCTCATCACCATAATTTTTTTTTTCAATGTGAGAGTACCCATAAACATTCAAAATTAGAGTACAAATGAAACGTCTGTTAAAATACGATGACTTATGTTACTCTTTGTAGTGGAACCCACACTATTCTTATAAAAGTACCACAATACTCTAACTAAAAAATGATAAAGGTGCCAAAATACCTATAAACTTTTACTAAACATACAACAAACATCATATGATTTTCAAAGGTGTAAAAGTGCCTATGAATATTAAAATTGATATGGAATTACCCAAATACCCCCAACTAAAAAATTTATCTATTTGCATGGTGAATATATTTTAAGAAATTTTCATGCATATGATGGATACTCTGGTCATTTTAAATGTTTTGAGTATTTTTTGCACTAGATAAAAGGTTTTCGTTTTGAATGAACGTTTTGAAAAGGTAATAGGTATTTTTTAACCTTTATCCTTAAATATAGCATATCACTCTATTGGGTCCATACAGTTTTTGCATATTAATACGTAACAATACTATGTTACAAGGTTAAAGTATAAAAATAATCATAAACCTTTTATCAAAAGTGTATCCAGCACCATATACTTTTCTGAGGTGTAAAAATACCCATGAATATTCAAAATAAATGCAAAAATGTCAAAGTCATTAAATATAACCTAACACCGTTAAATATGCACATGCAAAAGCAGTGTGAGCACTAACACAAAAAGTAACGATGTTCGGTTATATTTAACGATCTTAACAGTTTTCCTCCACGTTAAATGTTCATAAGTATTTTTACATTTCCAAAAAATATATGGTATTGGATGCATTTTATGGTAAAAGTTCATAGGTATTTTTTACTCCTTAACTCAAGGGAAAAAAGGGAGGGACAAAAAAACTTACTTTCATTACCGGTAATCATTTCAAGAACCATAACCAAGACTATCTCCAATAACCTTAGTTGTTCCCTTTGAAGTCGAATTCTTTGAAGAACTCTGAGAAGTATATATAGAGCCATAACCAAGACTGTCTCCAACAATAACCTTAGTTCCCTGCTTCGAAGTAGAAGAGCTCTGTGAACTATTATACGTAGAACCATAACCAAGACTGTCTCCAGTAATATTCTTCTTCTGGCCTGGAGTCATCTTGCTAAAAATGAAACCACCAAGTAGCCACCAACAACAAGAACACTAGTTTATTTTGGGATTTACAATCTTCTTGTGTTACTTTCTGGCCTTCAACTTATAGCAATTGTTTTATTTATAGGCGAACCCAGAAGCATTGGCTCTCCTCTTCTTCAATGAAAAATGCAGCAGTATTTCATGGAAGAGAAAATGAAAATTTTCTGAAAATGATTCCTATTTTCTTGTAAATTTTTGTTGAAGTTCTCTACAATTTTCGTAAATTATCATGGTTGCTTATCGTATTTGTTTTGCTCGTATGCACCGTGTGTGTGTTTTTGTTTTGGGTACAATTTAATTGAATGGACTCTAATCATCAAAGGAACATATCCTAGTAATTCCAAATAAGATTACATGAAAATTTCAGAAAACGCATGGGGTTTCTCTTTTTCCAATTGAGTTTTGTGAGCTTCATGAGGAAATTAGTTTCACATTTCTATGCAACTTTAAGCCCATTGCCTTACCTAAACAAATATCACACACATTTACTTGGATATAATGCATTTCAGCGAGACCACCGTTTTATTATTGCAAAATACCTTCGAGCGAGCTTCGCTGACAATTTTGTGACTGCGAGTAATTATTAAAGTTCTAAGCTTTTGGTTTTTATATTATAATTATTGGTTTTGGGTTTGACCAATAGAAAATTACAAGATTCTACTGGGAGGTCAAGAAATTAAAGAATTTTCGCTGTAAAGAAGAGAAAAGCTATTTGAAGAAGCGACGAGCTTTGTTGAAGGTCGCGCACGCGGCTTATGAAATTTGCTAAACTTTTCACGTTACTTTCTTTTTTGGAGGGAATTGGGGAAAATCATCTATTGACAAATTATTGGAGTATAGGTCACACGCAGCTGCATTTATATAATATAGAAATTCATTTGCATATTGTAAAAATTAAATTACATATTGTGGAGGGTCAGTTACATTTGTATTTTTGGAAAATTTTATGCAATTGAGCTTTCACATTATGTAAATGCAACCGACCTTTCATATCATACATATTCTATTTTTTAATTAATTTAATCAATGAGAGATTTTTCCCCCAATTCTTCCTTCATTTTTCAGCTTAGCTTTTTGGTCATTGTTAATAGAACTAGCAGTGAGGATGGATCTGTTGATTACAAACTAACAAACTAAAAATTACTTTTAAATAATATATTTAACTTTATAAATATTTAAAAAAATTCAGTTGACTTTTATATGAAAAATTAAAACCAATAAATACTAAAACACCAGACATATGTGTAATTCAAAAAATAAAAAAACAACATCGAAGGGGCAGGCCTTTCTTTGCCTTTCCTCCGTTGCCCTCTGTTTTTCAATCCACAACAGAGGCAAACAGAGTAACATTCTACCTTTGAAGAAAAGTAGCAATGGAGATGAACATGGAGCCATAATTTTTCTCATATCAGTGTGTGTGTTAACTAATTTATCTCCATAGACTTTGTAGAGTCACATATCATCCCCCACCCATCACCAATACGATGATTGAGTAGTTTAATGAAAAAGGGCACTAAGGGGTTGTTTGGTATGAGAGAGAATTTGAAAGGGATAATTTTTTTTCCCGAATGAATGAAAGGGACAATTTGCCTCAAAAGAATTTTCACTCGTTTTCATTTCATATTTTTAGATTATAGTTTGTGTTTGGCCTACAAAAAATGGGATTGTAGATTTAAAAAATTACTGATCTCAAGAGTTTCACTTAAAATGAGAAGAGCTTTTGAACAAGTCACACATGTTGAACAGGGGAGGTCAAAGAAACCTCGTTGTCAATCTATAATGAAGTTATTTATGTGAAATTCCGTTTATGTAACAAGAGTTAGTTAATTTTTTTATAAGATTAAAAAAATTAATTAATTAATATATTTATCATTTTTTATCAAAACTAATTTGTTTCATTCATAAATTGATAGATAAGCTAATTGACAAATGTTTTTAAGTTATGAATTTAAAATACTTAGTCTTTTATTTAAATGTCACCTTTCTGGGATTAAATACATGAATTCTTAAAAATAATCTTGATTTTTGGAATCTTCATAAAAAAATTGAACCATAGAAGTTGTTTTCATGCAATTCTAAGACAGTGAAAAATTTTCATTCTTCTGATGTTAAACTAGCTCTAAAATAAGATGTGACATTTCTAAAAATTAAACTTGATTTTTGGAATATTGATAAAAAAATTGAGCTGTAAAGATTGTTTACACAAAATTTTGATACAGTAAAAAAATTTTATTTTTTAACTCTAAAATAACCTTAAAAAAGATAATTTGACAACGTTAGTTAAAGTTAACCTTTGTGACATTTTAGTCTTCTTTTTGAATCACTGTGTGCATTTTTGTTTTCAAAAATTGTTTATGGTGTCAAATGGTGTTTTCAAAAGGTATTTTGAACATCTAGCCATTATGATATGATACAGTTTCTCTTCTTTTCTCTTCTTGACAATAGGAAAATACGGTAATTAATTAATATGACAAAAGGGCATCTCTAAAGTCGAGTACCTCAATACAAATGCTTAATATAAGCCAAAAAGTGTTATATAATACCTATTATTGATATAAGAGCAAGTTTATTTTTTTTGAAAAATTAAGAAAGCTAAATATATATTTAAAAGTATTTATTCATATGTATAATTGTGTTACATAATTATATTAGTTTATAAGTCAAGCAAGTAAGTTTGTAGGAAAATATTAAATTTAAATGCTTTAAAATAATATATTTAACTTTTTTAATATCCTAAAAAAAAGTAAACTAAATCTTACTTAATGACCAAAATTATCATTTAAATTTTGTTGCTTTTTTTTTTGTTCATGTAGTTATCTAGAACCAATACTATTAGGTCCAGTAACTGGTACTTTTTTAAAAAAATGTTTTTAATTTACACAAATTTAAATTTAAGATCACGTGTTTAAATACCTATAACCCCTTTCCATTGCAGTAATTAAATTCTATTGCCTTTGAGACAATGAAAGAATTACTAAAAAGGTAGAAGCTCAAGATGATATGTGTACATTTCCATTATGTTACAGAAAAAATGGCACTAAAAATTTTTAAAATATAGAAAGGACAAATCATGGTGTCCAATATGTTTAATCTTAAATCAGATCCAGTAGATTAATTAGGAATATTGAAATTGAATGAAAAGACAAGAATGCCCATGAGCTAAAAAGAAAAGGAAAATAATTTGTTCTAGACTGATAATCTCTTGTATTTGACTTATAAATTGTTAAAATGAAGTTGCAATTTTGGTTTGGCAGGGGAATCCCATTCTTTTCAAGTTAAGGATAGTTGTTTTTATATATGAAAATCTCCTATTCTAGACTAATAATTCCTTATACTTGAGTTGTAATTCGTTAAAATCAATTTGCAATTTCTAGTTGATTTAATAGAAGATGGCTTTTTTTAAAGGAATTGCAACCCAAGTATAGAAAATAACCAATCAAAAATAAGAGATTTTCCTTTCACTTTTAGCTCAGGAGCATTCTTGTCCTTTCATCAAATTTTACGGTAACTAATTAGTCCATTGGGTCTGATATGGATTTAAGAATATTGGGAACCCTGATTTTAAAAGATTTTTACTGTCTTTTTCCCTATATTATATATTGACAGAAGGCCAAAAGAAATGAATGAATAAATAAAAGCTCATATAGATAATATATAAATATATATATATCCATAAGACCTATTACATATAATTCCATTTTGGATATGTATACATATATCCATAAGATCTATTTCACATAATTCTGATGAGATAATGGATCATTACAAGCTTTTCTTAAAAAAGAAGCTTCAATAATCCTCCTTATTTAGAGAAAGTCAACATATAATTAAAAAAAGATATTAGTTTAAAACAAAAAATATTTCCACTAAACTTTGTCCTTCCATTAGTAGCTATAGTGCGCGCTATACATGTCATGATGAAGAATTAATACTCACAGAGATATAGTATGTATAGTTATAACTATCAATAAACTATATATATAATCCTTGCCAACTGCAAAAATAAAAAACGAAACGAAAGACTTTGAATTACCAGTAGTATTAATCATTTAAATTATTGCCTTGCCTTTTGGATTTAGTTCGAGCACCACCAATAGCTTTTCCAAACAGTATTAGTTTCCTTTGGATTTGAACCATTCGAAGGAATACTCTGAGAAGAACTCTGCTGCCTACCAGACCCAATACTATTTCCAACAGTATTCGTTTTCTCAGGATCCATTCTGATTAAAAAAAAACCACCAACAACTCTAATATAGTTTGATTTTTGCTTTCTTCAATAATGCCTCTCAATCTTCTCGTGTTTTTGCCTCCAGTTTGAGACGTATTTATACATATAGAACCATAGGCATCTACTGATGGGGTGAAAAGTACATTGATATTTTCATGGAAGAATAGATGAAAAATTTTCTGAAAATGTCTCCCATTTTCTTTTAAATATTGTGTTGACGTTTGTCTACAATTTTTTTTATGGTATGTTAATATTGCTTGTCGTATTCACTAAAGGATACATAAAGGAGTAATTTTCCAGAAAATGCATTCGGGTTCTCTCTTTTACTTGACCTTATTCATTAAATTTACTACCGATTCCTAATCTGAAAGGAGGAACTCAATCAATTCGATTGAAACACCATTGAATTTCACTGACATTGTTGTGACTTCATACAAATTAAAGGTTCTACAGAACGGAACTAACACTATGGAGGTTGGTAATATGTTGAAGTTTCCTATAATTTATGTTTTTTTATTATAATTACTATTTCTGGGTTTGACCCAAAAATATAGGATTATATTGGTCTTATTTTCTGAGAAGTCACCAAATTGATGAATTTTCTTTGAAAATGAGAGGAAGTTTTAAGCTATTTCAAGAAGCCACTTGTGGTCAATTCACACGGATTCCATCCCAGTTCAAGGTCAAGCGGCTTGTGAAATTGTGATAACTAGCTATATTGAAATTATAGCAGTCTTTGGTCTAAGAAGTCGCATCTAACCATCTAGTTAGAACTTGGAAGAAGGGTAATGAACCTATTAACTTTGTTTAAAATGAAAGATCATTCCGCTCTACTCTTATTTAAGAGCATATATATGAAATTGTTGCATTAGATTTCAAATCTTTCTATAGCGATAATATTTGGAAAAAGTTATAACCTAATCGAAATTTCGTATTGTTTACATTATGTTACGTTACACCAAATAAATATAGGATTATTATAGTAATAAAATGAGAAGACCTTCCTCCATATAAGACAAGATTAATATTCCAATTAATTGCCACTAATGGGTCAAATAAATAAATGTGTAATCTAATGTTCATAACTTTTTAAATAAAATAAATGCGCTCGTGCACGCACACTTTTGTAAGGGACAATAAGAACATAAAATTGGAGTAGATATGTGATCATACAAAAAAAAATGTAAGCTTCATAATGAATATATACAAAGAAGAGTTTGGATAGTGGTATCTATTGAAGACAAGATGATAAAATATTATTTAAGAGGTGGTTTAGACATATACAAAAAAAAGTACTTTGCGTCACCAATGAAAAGGGTGAATCATATGGTTTGGAGACTTATAAAACGGGGAATTGGTTCCGGTGCTTATTTAAGGCAATGAAGATCGTAATCCAGACTGTCCAAATATAATGTGTATGGCTCATCTTTAATGTTTTTACTTTTATATTTATTTAAAAATTATTTTATTTTATGTGAGTGATTTTCATAACTTATTTTAAGTGATTTTATACAATCCGAAGTAATTATATAAGAAAAATTTTATTTTAACTTATGTAAAAGTGCTTTTTTATACAATCCTTTAAATTTTAGTTTTTCAAAAAGTGTTTTTTATTTTAAAATTATTTGTTGAAAATTTTAGACTTGAAGTATTGACACTATATTCCTTTAAATTGTTCAAGCCTAAAGTTCTCCTAATAAGGAAGTGAGGGCAAAGAAGGGAGACGCTTACTGCAAAAAAATATGAAATTAGTAACAGAATTTGTTATAAAATTACCAATAAATTTTTGGTTTGCTAAGAAATCTAATTACGAACGAAATTTGTTCCGTCTTTAAATTCATCATCACAAATTGAATTACTAACAGTATTTTAATCCCGTCACAAATTACAGATAGAAATTTTTGTGGGTAATTTTACTACGGAATATTTTGTCAGTAATTTTGCCACAAAAATTTCTATGGGTAATTTTCCGTGGAAATTTTTCTTAATAAATAATAATGTAACGTGTCACCCCAACCAACCGCCACCTTACAACCGGGTCCCCTCATGTGTCACCTTTGCTAGTTGCCATCTGATAAATCCGTAATTTTGCCTCTTCCAGGAATCAAACCACCGATCACTTGCTAGTAGAGCTGCGACGATCTTGTGTCTTTTAAACGCATATTGAGCTGCGACTATCTTGTGTCTTCTAAACGCATATTTAAATATATATATAATATTCTTCTACATAATAAATTATTTACATTTATAATTATACACACACATATATTCAATATATACATATATATAATAGTATTAGAAACTAAAAATAAATTAATTGATAATTTTAATTTATGTGTTTATTATTTTATATATTTGAATTTTATTTTATATATAATATATTATTGATTATAAAATAATTTTTACATATTTATATGATTATTAATTTCATAATTTTTATTATTTTTTAAAAAATATTGATTTTAATATAAAATTTATTACAAATAAAATAAATATTATTTCTAATATTTTCATATTTAATATTCATTTTAATTAATATATGAATTAAAATTTAATAATAAATAATAATAAAATATAGAAGAATAATAAATAAAAAATTTTAATTAAAAATTAATAATTAATTAATAAGAATTAAATTTCTTAATTAATATTAATTAATATAGCCATGAAATTTTTCGTCAGTAATTTTTGTGGCTAAAAACACCCCATATGAAATTAGCTGCAAAATTTGCTAAGAAAAATTTCTGTCAAAATTTTTTTTTATGGATCACCAACAAAATTAGTTATAGAAAAAAATTTTGTGACTAATTCTGCCAAAAATTCAATATTTTTTTGTAGTGGCTAGAGGACGTTTGTTTGCTTTTTTAGGTTCCAATTGACGGTGAAAAATGAGACTTTTTTTCAATTTTTTTTTTTGTCAGATACACATTAGCTGACTTGGAATCCCAGTTACAGTTTTTAATTATATTTTTTTGCCATGTACGATAATCATTTGATGACTGACAATAGAATACATATCAAAAGGATTAAATTATTGAATGTGAAAACTTTAAGAATTAAGTCATAAGAGAATCAAAAGTTTAAAAATTGAGTTCTACATAGTTATAATGGAGGACTGAATTCTAAATGAGTCAAAACTTGAAGGATCAAACAAATAATTTTCCCTATTTCTTTAATATTATTATTTATTATAAATTTACATAAAAAAAATAGGATAGATGATCAGATTGGAGAATTTTATATAATGATTATAAAAAACTTGCCATTAATTGTAAATTCTAATACTAAATTTTTTTAAAATATTAAATTAATTACTTAAACTTATTAAATTTGGATCCATGCTTTTGAAAGAGCACAAATAATGTTATTGGGTACCCAAAGTTTTTGTTTTGAATGAAATATAAATTTTGAGAGAAATTGTGCTATTCGTATGGGTCTTTTTTTTGTTAAAAAAAAAGGATTTATATTGATTATTTGAGAAACAGCAAGGAAGTTCATTTAAAATTTCATGCCTGCGTAAATATAGAAATTTTCTGAAATGATAATTGTATTTATATTGTTATTATATTTCTAAAAATTTACCGAAAAAACTTTCACATGAGAAAGCAACCAGCCAACACGTCATGAAATTGATTTATTGAAATTATAATGTTGGAAACTTCACGCTCTCTCTGGTGGTAAATGCAACAACTAAATTACTAGTTTATATGTATTGAGAACATTAAGTTAATTATTTATAAAAATATGTGTTGAGTAAATTAGGAAAAGAAATTAACAATAAACTGACTTAGAGATTAAAATAAAACCAAAGAAAAAAGTAACAACAAAAGTACATAGAATAAATTCAAAACTCGTCCCGTTTCTGTACTTTCTAAGAGTTATTAAACTCAAATAAAATTCTTATGAAATTATAATAATTAAAAATCACTATTTAAAACTATAGGAATTAAGATTAAAATTTAATTAGACTGTGAGATTAGCAATAGTATTAATCCTTTTGAATTCTATAGCCTTTGGTGTGAGAGATGAGGGGAGAAGGGCTTTGCATATAATTTCATTTTATTGATCACATTACAAATGGTAAGGATTTAACAAGTGCCTAAACGCAAACATAGAGAGGTTACATGATGAGCCCTCTTATTTAAGGAAAGTGAACAAATAGTAATTAAAAAGTTGTACTTGTAGATCATCATTACGAGTCCCACCTCTAACCAACCTGCACGTAACTTGAGATGAAGAATTAATACATAAAGAGATACTTATATTGACTATCGTCAAGAACCAATGTTCAAAAAACAAACCAAATCGATCGATTTAGATCGTAAACCAGTGAATTTATCTTTAATCCGGTCCGGTTAAGTAGTTAAACCGGGGAACAGTTCAGACTAATCAAACCAGTGTTGAATCAGCCAAACCGTTGAATCATTTGACTGGTAGTTTGACCAATTTGACTTTTGTTTTAAAAGAAAAAATTATTTAAAAAATTTAAAAAGTAGAAACACTGAAAAATGGAATTAGAATGGGATGATATGATTCATTAAATATTTTTTAAAAAAATGGTAACAAAACTAACTTTAAATTTTTTGTTTTCTATTTAAATAAATTTTTGCATAAGGATAATAAAATAAAATTAATTCATTTTGTCCCAATTGTTTTTATTACTGATATTTAATTAAACTTTAAAAATTTAAAATATGGGTAAAATAAAATAATATTTTAAGTCTTAGCTATTAATTTTTTAAAATAAAATACAGTTTACTAAATTATATTATTTTAATATGGTCGGTTTAACCCTGACTTAACCCCGATCTAAATCATCAACCTTGAATCACTGTTTCACCCGGTTCAATGCCCGGTCCGGTTTTTTGAACCTTGTCAAAAACACACACATATAACACTAATTGTATAATAATAAATTTAAACAAAAATAAAAAGAAAGAGTGCTTATATATTTGAATTACCTGAATTACGACTTTATTCACTTCTTGTTTCCGGATGGTGGTTTTGTTCGACCACTAGTAGCCTTTCCAACTTGATTGTTATTTCCATGCCCACTATTATTTCCACTTTGAGAATTACCCTGAGGAGTATTATTTCCATACCCAATATTATTTACAGCAATCTTGTTCTTCTGATCTGAATCCATCCTGCTAAAAAACCATCAATTAGCCACCAAAACAAGACAAAGTAAATATACTTTGGGATCTGTTACGTAGTATTGCCTACCTCTCAATCGTCCTCTTGTGCTTTCGTCTTTAGCTTACTTTGAAGTTCAACGTTTTTATACACACAACCATATAGGCTATTTATAGTAATGAAATGTACAATATAATATTTCATGGAAGAGCACATGAAAGTCTTCCGAAAATGTCTCCCATTTTCTTGTAGATTTTTTGTTGAAGTTTTCTACAATTTTCGTAAATAATTAAGGTTTCTTATCGTATTTGTTTTGCTTCCCCGGTTATGTCGTGTGTTTTAATTTGTTTTGTGTAAATTTATATGCAGAATATCGATCGTTTTGACTGTATACAAAATTTGGCCCAAAAATAAAAGACTGCATACAAAATAAAAATTGAATTGAATTTTTTTAAATTATAATCACCAATTTTTGATTTGACCCGGAATTATAAGAATTTTTCCCTCAAAAATCAGGAAATTAAAGAATTTTTATTATGAATGAGAGAAAACATTTACCTACGAAGGGGAAGTTTCATGATTCCATTTCCATATTTTAATTACTGTGTAATTGGGGTTTAACTAAAAAAATATAAGATAATATTTTTTTCGGAAAATTCATGAAATTTGACTTGAAAATGCTTTCTAATTTCTTGTAAATTTTAATATTTAATCATTTTTTTTTTTTTGAAAATTTAAATAATTGGTTAACTTATTCTTATTTTTTATTATCGCCACATGATTGGGTCATATTCTAACCATATCAGATACAATTAAAAGTAACTTTTTTGAAGACATTTTCTCCAGTTGCATAAATTTAAACTCCGGATTTCATATTTAAATATTTAAAATATTTTTACCGGGATTAATATATATTAATTTTTATATTCAAACCCCATCCGTGTCAGCTTATTCTGTTTGTGGGTCAGGAAATGAGTTGTACATCACTGATGTATAAAAGATGTGCCGAGAAGGTGTGGAGCCCATCCGTGTCAGTCGGAATGAACTTGGCCAATATTTACGCGGTTGGTTAAATTATTTAAAATAATAATTTGAGAAATTACTATAAGATCTCAAGTAAGAGAATTAATATTAAAAATGTTTTATTGATAACAAAAGTAATTATCATTAACAACTCAAACGGCTACAATTAACAACCTTTTACCTTTCTGATATTAATTATTTTACATAAAACCTTGCAAAAAATCCCCTAATAATTTCTCTATTCCTTATTTTTTTCCGACGAATTACGCCTAGCAATTCTGTATTACAGACGCATTTTCCAATAAACAATTGTTGACAATATAATTTTCTTTTCCCTTTCAAATCAATTAATTGTTTTTTTAAATATCTTCATTGGCGCCACGGACTATTTTCAACTAGCTAAGTAGCCATGTTCTCTCAAACAATATTATGTCCTACTATAAATTTTATTCAACTAGCTAGTAACAACCCCGTGCGTTGCACAAATAGATTAACGTCTTCTCATATTAGCATGGTATATTAATATACTAATTATCCATCCTGAGTAATCCCAATGTGAATCACATAATATGTTTATAATGGAATAGAAAATGTTAGGAATATAAATTGTCATTGATGATGTTGATTAATAAATTAGTTGTAGTGATTAGCACAGTGCTATATAAGGCAAGAATAAAATAACAATTAATTAACCAAAGAAATGTGGATAGAATTGGTAGTATGCATACAAAATGGTTTCAGTGAGTAATATTAAGTTAGGTTCATAGAACCCCCCCTTCAATTATAAATCACATATTTTCCTTGTGCATGTGATTTTTGTAAATATGCTATTCATTGTTATTGAAGTAAACTTTAGTTAGAAATATAAAAAGTGAAACTTATGAATACAGAGTAAACTTTGATCCCAAATACTAACTTAGTTAGTACAGACAGTCTGGAATATTTCTCTGTAAACAACATTGGTAGTGACATTTGTTGGTTTATTCTCACTATCTAAAATGAGTATCTTTAACCCATCAACTCTTTTAACCCTCGATAATGCAACATATAGTTGACAATGAGAGAACACCGGCCTAGGGAGGAATAAGCCAACGTTTGTCATGGATTGGCCTTGACTTTTATTAATTGTCATTGCAAATGATTAAATGATAGGAAATTGTTCCTTATCATTGTGAAGGGAAGCTTGGATTCAGATGGGTTCATATCCATGCGATGGATGAGGACTTCTTGACCAACACTCATTGCATTCAAAGCTATAGCTTTGATGAAATGTTTTCCAAGAAATGTAGTCTGTAGCCTTGTTCCATTGTAAAGACCAGATGCTTGATCAATGTTCCTCATGAGCATTATGGGGCACCCTTCTTTGAGTACAATCATGTGAGGCGGTAATCCAGAGCAATTAATTGTTTAAAAATTTTGTAGTATATAATTCTTGGAATGAAATATCCTGATCAGATGCAGTCACAGAGTCGGAATTGCAATACTTCAAAGCATGACCTTCTAGCAGAGAGCACATATACTCATTAATCTGATCAACTACTTCAATTGTTAGTGCTAGAATTGCTTGATTGGTTAGATATTCAGAGTCAAATATGTGCTCCCTTAGGTTTGGGTAGGTTGCTAATACAATGGACTCTATGTGTTGTCCAGATGATTGAATTAATAGTTCTTGAGGTATTTCAATGTCAGTAATACCTTCATGTGGTAGCCCTATGTTTCCTTCACCAACTTGAAGTAGCCAATCTGAAAAATATTTAATCCTTTTTTGTTCTTCATGAGTTCCAATTGATTGTAAACGCATGTTCTTTGTTAGTTCAAATAGTCTACAGAACATCCACAACTATGATGAATTGATTGATGAGTCTACAATTGTAGCACGTCCTCCCTTTGGAACTACAAGCAATATTTGTCTAAAGTCTCCTCCCATGACAACACATTTGCCACCAAATGGTAGATCACATTTCATGAGATCCTTAAGGGTATGATCAACGCTTCAACACAATAACGCCTAACTATAGGAGCCTCATCCCATATAATCAGTTTTGTGCATTTGATCAAGTTAGCCATTGGTGAATGATGTGAAATGTTGCACATAGAATCCTCAGATATTTCGATAGGTATTAGAAATCTAGAATGAGCTGTACGTCCAGATGGAAGTAGAGTCGCAGCTATACCACTTGATGCTACATTGATGACAGTTTCACCTCTTCCCCTCATAGTTGCAGTAAGTGCATTCCACAAAAAAGTATTGCCAGTACCTCCAAAACCATATACGAAAAAAAACCTGCCATTGGGTGTATCAATTGCATGCAAAATCTCATTGTATATTTTCAATTGCTCATCTGTAAGTGATGCTTTCAATCTTTCTGATTCATAAGCCCATATTTTCCTGTCAAAGTTCAACTCTTGAATGATCAATTGATTCCTGGTGTCAATGTATGCATTAGATCTTGCTTTTGGCATTGAAGGGTAATCACTTAATGATTTTCCATTTTTTCGCAATAATCTTTCAATTTCAACTAATGCTGCTTCTTCTTTGTCTTGTTCAGAGATGTCAAAGTCTACAATAACAATCATTGTAGACGTTTATTATATGCCAAGGATAACATGCACATATTTGATGATAATAGAATTAAGGAAATATCATAAATTGAAATTTTTCTGTAATTTATCATATTATAGTATCATGTATGGTGTTTAAAATGGTGCACTTAGAATTATTACCTGATAATTGTTGTTGAGCTCGAGAGATATGTAACATGTCTTCAAATATGAGGTTTTTGGTCTTTTCCCAAACTAAAAGTGGCTGTGACAAGCAATTACAAAGAAGCATGCTAACAAAGAATTTCCTTAGATAGTGTCCTGTTGCCCAGAATGAAGCCTCTTTAATGGCATCAATGAACTCTTGGTCATCTTGAAGTAGCCCAAGTGCATAGCAAGCAGACCTAGATGTTGGGTGCACAACATTGTTCACCATGTGCATGTCCTCGTATGATTGAGGGCCTCGAGCTTTGGTTAACAATACGCGCATGTAGTATGTTTCCCCATGAGATGGAGATGAATGTGCAAGCCTTCCCACTGAAAAGCCTCTTTGTCTGGGTTTCCACACTTTGAGTTTTCTATCAAAAGTGTAGAACTGTGGAATTTGTATGTAAGTTAATGTCCTTGCAAATGAAGAACTCTTGTTGAGTTCCATCCAAGCTAAAAACATTGACTCCCTGACTCTTGTTTTTTCAAGTAATGTAGAAATTGGTTTAGAACCGAAGTCGTAAATTGCTTGTTGGTGAGGCAAATGGAAGCTTAGTGTAACATCCTAAAATTTTCTTTTTAAAAATTATCATTAGAGAATATTTATTTTATAATAATTCAAAATTTTTCTATAGTTATTTGAGTAATATGGATTCAACCAATTATATATATTGTTATTACAAAATAAATGGGAATATAAAAAAAACAAAGAAAAAGAAATTTTAAAAAAAAAAACCGGGTAGAAAACAGAAAACATGGAAAACATGGGGTTAAGTGGTAATTTTAGCCAAAATTATATTAAAACAGTAATAGGTCAGACATCACGCTTTTTCCCGCAGCGCCTCCTCTCTCTCTCGCTTCTTCCGCCATTTTTACGTAGAATTGGAATTTTGGAGCTCTTTTTGGTGAGTAAAACGTCTCCTAATAATTAAACTTCCTTCATGAAAATTGTTCTACTCTTTTAGATCTATCTAAAGGTATAATTTATTCGTAGTATAGAGCAAACTTCTGGGTTAGGGTTTGTAGCAAGTTTTGAGTTTTGACAATATAAGACTATAGAATTGTAAAACTAAAATAGTGGAATATTTTAATCGGTTTAGTTTTATTTATTGGTTGATTTGACAATTTTAAATAATTTTCTAGATAGTCAGATTATTATTTGGGATTATATGATTTTTGTATGCATTAAATTTGAGTTTTATAATTTATTTTAATATATTGGACCCTACACTAATTATTGAGTGGTTTGGATTTATGGTTTATGAAAAGATATAAATATTGGGAATTCTTTTGGAGGTAGAAGAAATTATTTTTGGTTATAATTTTGACAAGAGGAATAGAGCTATTGGAGGATAAAAGTGTGGATGAGATAGATAGTTCGAATTATGATTGTGAGTGGGGAATTATTATATGACTTAAAATTTAAATAGGAAGTGAGTTTTACTTA
>QFDD01001252.1:0-32649 GCA_006871305.1 Vachellia collinsii
AAAAAGCAGCTCATAAATTTGACCCTTGTAAGTATTCATATTTATAATTTTATATACACTTTTTCTATAGGATATTGTATACTAAATATATTTTATTTTGTAGATGAATGGTGGACATATTATGGTTGTTCGGTTCCAGAGTTGCAACGTATTGCGATGCGTATTCTTAGCCAAACTTCTACTTCTTCTGGTTGCGAGAGAAATTGGAGCTTGTTTGAACGCATCCATACAAAAAAAAGAAATAGATTGGAGCATCAAAGGTTGAATGATTTGGTTTTTACAAATTATAACCTGCGCTTGAAGCATAGGTAATATTAATTCTTAGAAGCTAATGATTTTTTTTAATTTAAAAGGATTTACATTTAATTAAAGTTTACATTGTCATTGAAGGAGTACATTGAGGAAGAAAAAGACAAACTTTGATCCAATTGATTATGAAACCATTGGCGAAGTGGACTTTTGGGTGACTGAAGAAGATCCCGTTACAGAGTTTGATGAGGCAGATGCAGTAAATCTTGAAGGTGTTCTTAACAATGAAGACATTGCATCTTCATCAACTCTTGAGAAGGATAATGAAGATATGGATCTTCCTGAACCCCCGATTTTGAATGACACTACCACTACTGCTGCCGCTTTTCCTCATTTAGCTCCTTCTGATGGCTCAGTCTCTACTTTGAATGAATTTAATGATGCTTTTGATTATTAATTATAGTGACTAAATTATTGTAACTGATAAGAATGAATATTTTGAAATTAAGTAGTATTAAAAGTGTTTTATGTTATTATTATCAATTAAATATTATTATTTTAATATGGCCGGTTTGAACCCGGCCTGAACCATCAACCCTTGAACCACTGCCTCAGCCGGTTCAGTGCCCGGTCCGGTTTTTTGAACCTTGATTTGACTAGGATCCACACCCTCAGCAAATCTTGGTGTATCACCGGCCGATCACTCTCTTCCCCACCCTCTCCTCTCTCACTCTTAAATCTTCAACCCACCAACAAAAGTCCTCCATTCCTATTCCGAATCCCTGATATTTTCTGCCTCTGCTTTCCCTCCCTCCTCTCCCCCCCCATCACGGTGTTTTTGTTGACGGCAGAGATGCCGCTCTTAAACTCAACTCCAATGCAGTTTCTTTTGATCTCAGCTCTCCGGTTGTGTCTCTCGTGGGTTCCAGTGAGACAGAGAGTGACGAGGAAGAGCGCATGCCCGACTCCACTCGCCCAATCGCTCGCAGCACTCTTTAACTTGATTCTACTTCATTATCAAATGGGAGTGTGGCGTGGGTAAGGTAAGTGGCCGTCGGAGAGGAGGCCAAACCGGCCATTCCTCTCTAGTTCACTGCAATCCACCTTTTGCACCTTTTGAAGTGATTGTGGGTGCCGGAAAGGTTTGAGCAACGGTAGCCCCAATAGTGCTGGTAAGGTGTCATCTCCAACTGCAACATGGGATCTTTTGCATGCGGCCGTGGGGGAAGTGGAGAAGATGAATGTGAGGGATGAAGTGTTTCACTTCAATCATACCTATCCGTTGAATCTTCCTGTCATCAACCCCAATCCTCCTGATTTTTCACGCACCCATCACTTGCCCACATCATCATCCACATGGCTCTTATAGGACATGTTAACAGAAAACGTCAGGTCTCCGTTGCTTAGGGTCCATGTTGTCCTATTTTACAACTTACAGATTTAAAATGACCCTTCGATAATTTCCATATGATGAATGTTCCTACGAAAATATTTCTGGATCATTTTTACCCTTTAACCCTACTTTATTTAATAATAAAACCTACATGTTTTGTAAATGTCAAAAGTATCTTACATAAATAAATAATTTTTAGTACATTTTATCTAATTAAAAAAAATTTATAAACGCAACAACACTCTCATCCTCTCTAAATTATAGGTTGATTTATTTTAAATAATTTTGCGGTATAATGTAAATATATTAAAAAAATATTCCTCTCCTAAAATATAAAAATTTTATTCAAAATTCTGTTGGAAAAAAAAAATACTCAAAACTCTCCTGATTTAATAGTAGTAATTATCTTGTAATATCTTAAGATGTCCTTTCACACACAGACACACACGGCAACTTTTTCTTGCGTCTACCATTTTTAGTGATATTTTAACTACCCAAAATTACTTAAAGGCTAAGGTGTAACAACCTACGCATTTTTTTAAGTTACAACAACAGCTTAAGATTATTTTGTAGTGTAGTGCATCCAACGCTTTAGACAATTTTTTTTAGATATGTCTGACATTTTAAATTATTTTTTCATACATTCAGCACTTGAAATAATTTTTTTAAATGTGTCTCACACCCGAATTATGTTTTAGTATATCAATGACCCAAATTATTTTTTAGTTTATCCAAGACCCTAAATTGCTAACGGTAAATTTGCACTAAAAATATTTAAGATATTCAAATTACACAAAATATTATAGGTATTGATGCATCCTGTAATACTTTTATTTGGGAACTTACATTTAGATCCTATGGATAAATTATTACTATCAAGTCCCATAAAATATCAATTATCACATTGATATTATGGAGAGTTGGGGAAAAATTTTCAATTAAAAAATTAATTGTAAATTGGGATTTTTCATATATATACAACTGAATTTCCATAACATGCAACTAAGTTTCCATGTATGCAATCGAGCTTCCACATGTACAGCTGAATATGTCACATTTTTCAATTAATTTTCTAATGGGAGATTTTTCCCCAATATTCCTTTGATATAAAGTCTTAAGTAATTTATTTGCAATTAATTGAAATTGTGAAAAGATAACTTACCCTGACTAAGTGAACACAACTCAATTGATAAATCAATGTGTTACTAATAACAAATTAAATTAAAACAAGTCACTGATAAGTCAATATATTATTAATAACAAGTTAGGTTAAACCATAAGTGTAGACACTTTAATTAACAATTGAATGTGCCACTGTTGACAAATTAGGGTGTTACAATTGATAAGTCATGATACTACTAACCATAAATCATGATTATGGTTAATTTCATTAATGATAAATCGGGGAAATTCATCTTTTTTTTTTCGATTTCAATTAATCGCATACATGTTCTTAGGAAGACTTCACGTCAATTTTATCATTTCATTAGTGGTAATTTGTGTTCTCCTTCTCCGTTACAAGCGTGAGGGTAATTCCCCAACTTTATTTTAGACGTTGGAGCTGAAAAATATTTACGAGTGCTGAATTCGCATTCATCTTTAAGATAGATTGATGATAGATATTGGGCTGGTGCGAAGACAACGTACGGAGCACCTCCCTGTCAATCATTCGTAGGTATTATCTAGAAAGAATCTGTTATTCATCCAAGTTAAGCTCGTACCTATCCGGTATCATTGATTATATTTGTATTCAAATGAATTTTGTTCCCGAAGACGACGAACGTGTGGATTATTTGAGCTTCAGATTCGCTTAATGAGTTTTGCAATTTGCAGTTTTTAAGCATCAGAAGAGGAAATGAAGCGACTTTTTAGGACCACTCCTTCCTCGCTCTTGTAAATATCGCAGCAATACAAAACTCAAAAAAATATCACCGCATCGAGTTAATCATGGCTTCTTGTTGCTCGTCGTCTTGTTCAGTCACCTCCACCAGCTGCCGTTACTATGTACAATGCCACCCTTTCCAGTTGCACAATCGCCCTTTGCTTCATGTGAATGCCTTCCCACCTTCTTCGTCTTCTCTAGTTGCCCCAATTGCATCCTCGATTAGAATTAAGCTTCCATTTCACAGAAGCAGCTCGTTTAAGCACAGGAATTCAAGTGGGTGTGGAAGAGTAACTGTTTGTTGCACGACCAGTGGTACAGAAATGGAGTTGGAGGATCCACTACGTTCGTCATCGGACATCGATTGTGTAGGGACAGGGCAAGACGTTGAGTGCCTCATTGAGTCGGATGAAGAAAACGAGAAATCGGTGGAAGTGGAATCGTTGGGGATTTCTAAAGAGGGGTTGTTGGAATGGGCGGTGTTGGTGTCGCCTTTCTTCTTTTGGGGAACGGCTATGGTGGCCATGAAGGAGGTGATTCCCAAATCTGGACCTTTCTTTGTATCTGCGTTTCGTCTAATTCCCGCTGGCTTTCTCCTTATTGCATTCGCTGCTTCCCGAGGTCGACCTTTCCCATCTGGTTTTAAAGCTTGGCTGTCCATCTCTCTCTTTGCTATCGTCGATGCTGCATGTTTTCAGGTGTGCGCTATATTGTGTGTTTCTTCATACTCTCAGTGATGTTATGATATCACTTGCTGCTTGCTTTTTACCTTTCAGTAAACTTGTAATGGGTATTAAAGGCAGTAATGGTTTGTTGCAGGGTTTTCTTGCTGAAGGATTACAAAGGACATCAGCTGGTTTGGGCAGTGTATGTTGGCGGTTAATTTCTTAATCAAATTAACTGTTTATGTTAGTCATAAATTGAGATATTTTTTATCTCAGTCGTGGCATACTGACATGCTTTTACGAATATAATATTACTTGCACCGTACATTAGCCAATAGCTATTATGAATGATTTTTAATAATTGTTAGCAGTGAAGTTGCTACGTGAATCAGTGCCTCGGTATTATAATGAAATTGAAATGTTTAGTAAGTAATAACAAAACTTTGTTCTCTTTGATTTTTTTATTCATTCACGAGTGGGTTATTAAATTGACCCATATGCACACCAAGCAAATGGGAGACCTGATGCTTGTTAAGTAAAACTCATCTCTTATATGTCTTCGGGTTCATTTTTTATTGGCTTGGTATACTCAGGTTTGCCTTAAAATGTTTTAAATCCAAAGTCTCTTTAACTTCTAATTTAACAATTCTCTTGCAGTCTGGCTTATGATAACATTTTGTTTCTATGACTAATTTATTATTAATTAAATACTTTGCAGGTCATAATTGATTCACAACCTTTGACTGTGGCTGTTCTTGCGGCCTGGTTATTTGGTGAGTCCATTGGAATTGTTGGAGCTGCAGGGCTTCTTTTGGGTGTCATAGGACTTGTACTTCTTGAGGTAAATTTTTCAGTCTGTTTTTGCAGTCCTATTTTACTTTAGATCATAATGTTGAGGATCATACTCATCATAATTGAGTCGTTGATCAATATATATAATTGAGGTTCAACAATAGACTGGTTAATAACAACTTTCCTACACCTTACCCAAAAAAAAAAAAAAAACAAGGAAAAGAAAACTATACTTCACACTATGACTGCTTGATGTGCCAATTGATAGATTCTACTTCACCTGTACAGTAGTTGTATGAACTAGTTAGTTTTCAACATGTTAAGTGAGAGTGTCACTGCATTGTAGGGACAAATTCTGCTTCCAAACACTAATTTAAGGCTGCCTTTCATATCTTTAAGAAGAGGATTCCTTTTCCATACCATGTGGATCAGTATATGCAATATTTGTTATGCCCTTGCGATCATTATTCAACAGTAATTTTCTCTTATTACTTTCTTTTCCTTTTTATTCAGGGACGCAAAATGTTTTGCATATGCATTTCATTCCCTGTTTTGTGCTCAGATGACGGAAATTTTTGCATGTAAATCTAGGCTAAGTTTGTTGCAATGTCACTGTTTTTCTGCTGTGGAATAAAATATCTGCTATATAGCTTTAAAATAACAGAAAATCCATTTTGATTCCCAAAATATAGGTGGGCTTTCATTGGTTCCTCCAGAGATCATTTTTTTTTTTCAATTAGTCTTTGAATCTTTAAATTGCTTGCAGTGTTGCCCTTTTATCTCATTTACTTTCAACTTTCAATCTTTAAGGCCAAACCTGACAATATGACAACTTGGATGTTATTGAGCGGCAAATAACATCCAAATAAAGAGATTGTCCACTTTGGCATTAAATATTGAATGAAAATATGTTAAATGTTATAGATAAGTAAGTTATTAATATCTTAGATGTGTTTACCCTCTTCTTAAGTTCTTATCTCCCTCAATTTCTCACTATTCTCTTCCTCCTTTCTCTTTAATTTTCAACAATAAAAGAAATTGCTGGTCTTGACAATAAGGTGAAGGTTCTGCCCCATTACACTACATCATAGAAATGTATCCAATAAGACTTTTATGTTTCTCTTTTGTTTGGCAGTTGCCTGCTCTGTCATTTGATGAGAGCAATTTCTCACTCTGGGGAAGTGGGGAATGGTGGATGCTTCTTGCTGCTCAAAGCATGGCAGTTGGCACAGTCATGGTTCGCTGGGTCTCTAAGTATTCTGATCCTGTTATGGCGACTGGATGGGTAGGATTCAAAGTCTTTTTGGTGTTTTTGGTAGTCTTATTGATTATTGTTGTTAGGTACAAATGCAATTTTGGTGTATAATTATTTTTATTTTCAATCAATCAATACAGGTTTTAATCTATATCTCAGCTTTCTCATCCGTGTATTTAAATTATTTGATATCTTCTATATGTGTAGCCTCTATTTTCATTACCAGTAAATAAAAAGGACAGAATGGGAATTTTAAAAACTATACAGATAAATATGCTGGATTCCTTTCACACAAGTTACTGGAGTTGCTGAGTATTGTTTTAAACACTAAGAAATTATTTGATATCTTCTATATGTATAGCCTCTCTATATTCATTACCAGTAGATAAAAAGAACAGAATGGGAATTTTAAAAACTACACAGATAAATATGCTGGATTCATTTCACTCAAGTTACTGGAGTTGATGAGTATTGTTTTAAACACTAAGAAAGGTTGCATAACAGGAGCATCAGTATCCTCCTAACATGGAGAAAAGCACAATTTATCATGGTTTTGCAATGATGTAAGGAAGCGAAGTTAATGCATATGCTATTGTGGTTGCAGCACATGGTAATTGGTGGTCTCCCTCTTGTGGCGTTTTCCATTCTTAATAATGATCCCGCAATTAGTGGGGGTCTTAAAGATTTCAGTTCAACAGATGTATTGGCACTCCTCTACACTTCCATTTTCGGAAGTGCTGTAAGCTATGGTGTATTCTTCTATAGTGCAACTAAGGGTCTGTATATTTCTCTTATATTATTTTATATCTTTAAATTTCATTAAACAACTCCAGCTTTCTCTTGAAGTTCAGAGTTGGAGTGATTCTTTTCTTATTGCATTCTTTATTCACTTTTTTTTTTTTGCCAGTACTGTATTCACTTTTGTTATCGATACATCTTAGTAACATGTGCATGATTCAACTTTGAGGCTACAAGTGAATCTTATAACTCCATGTTAATAATGCTTTTGCGTTATGTTGCAGGTAGCTTGACCAAGCTCAGCTCCCTCACGTTTTTGACCCCAATGTTTGCTTCCATTTTTGGGTAACTGATTCCTTTCTTAGTCCAACGTTAAATCATTCTCACTTTTATAGTATAGAGGGATAGAAGATATCCCATGTTAATTGTAAAGATAACCAATGTTCAACTTGTAAAGCTGACAACTAAAGACATGAAAAATAGATCAAAGACAACAAGCTACTACTTATGTTTCCCTAAGTTACAAGTTGTTTACTGATATTATAATGGCGTTTTTCTTCATTATTATTATTGAATGAAAATATCTTATAAAATATTGGAAGATCAAGTTGTTACTTTATGGAGCATTAGTAATAACTTTGACACCGATGTTACCTAATGGCTTTTCAAGGAGATTTTGATTTTTAAGATCCTTGGCTGTCATTTTTATACAGTTTTGGTCTGTGGGTTTTATTTTCCCAAAAATTGAGTTGAAATGAAGACCCAAAATAAAAAAAACTGAAAGTGGTGAGAGTCTTTCTTATTGTGAAGGAAAAACCCCAGTCTTTAAAAGGTAACCAAAATTTTAAAAGGCGATGGTGGGTTTGCTAGCATCATTCTTAATTCACTGGCTTTCTTTGAACTTTTAACCTCCTTTAGTGTCATGATGTTTTTATTCTCTATCCCTTCCCCTAATGCCTTAGTAATTTATTTTTAAATTTCAGGTTTCTGTATCTGGGTGAGACCTTCTCACCTTTACAACTAGTTGGGGCCGTTGTTACTTTGGCTGCAATTTACATGGTTAACTATAGAAACACTTCCAAATGAAGAATATCCTGAAATACTCCACATTTTACGAGTTCCTTTGCAGCTGAACAAGATTCGAAACAATTGCTTGGTGAACTGGATGTTTATATCAAGACATCAATTTGGAGGTATGCCACCAGCAAGGTTGGGTTTGGAAACTGGACCGGAGAAATTGGGAAGACTATCATCTACGGTTTCTGTGCTTATCCTTAATTTCTGTAAATGTGTTTCAATTGTTGCTGAACCTCAGAGTCATAGGTTAAGCAGTTGAAGCCTGTTCAGGCACTATATATGTAGCATGGTTTTTGAAAAGCTTGAAGTTTACTATCTGGCTGGATTCCAAGCCTTATTTAGGAATTAGCTGTTTTTGTAAATTGTCGTGAGGGCGTTAAATGCTCTAATTTGACAGAATCAATAAGATTGTATAGGTTGTAGGTTATGTATTGTTAAGAACATTATTAATAGAATCTCAATTTACCATACCAGTGATCATATTTCTGTATTACTACATATTAGTTTGGTTTAGCATCTTTTACTTTGTGGCTAGAAGTTTCTGAATGCTTGGCCTTTTGGCCAATCATGAGATGGTGGATATGAGATACTTACACACAACAAAAATCTTGCATCTACAATAAAATTGAACTTTTGAAAAGAACCAAATTCTTACTAATTGGATTCACTTTTGTTGTCTATAAACTAATAGTTTTAATTAAATATAATTTGACGATTTTATAGCGATATTTTTAAGAAATCAAAACTCTTAACTAATTTTAACCATTGAAGTATAAAGTTTTGAAAACCTTGTTCCAGTCTTTTAAAATTACAAAGATAAGCATAACGCTTGAGAGTTATTAAAATTTCCTAGTTAAACAAAATATTAGAAATCCATGGCATATGACCACAGTTCAATCTAAGCTGGTCAAAACACGTATTAGGCAGTGCTAGTAATATAGTGGAATCCTAGGTAATCCCTTGAGCCGATGTAGCAAGATAATCAACAACTCTAATCCCTTCCATGTAAGAATGTATAATCTCCAAATCCCCATTTGAAAACATGAGAGATCTTAAATCCTGGATATCATCAAACAAAGGGTGAAATGGCTCACAGTCCATTAGGAGGAATAGGGACTTTAAAGAATCTGTATAGATCTTGATCTTGTCTAATCTTAGATGGTGACAAATCTGAAGCGTCACTGTAGACAGCATGGAGTTCCGTAGCAGTTGAAGTATGGTACCCCAACTTTTGTTGAAATCCACTTATCCAGTTTCCTTTAACTCTACCACACGCCGCCTCTCCTCCATAGTTGCATGAGCGGAGGAGGGGAGGGGCCGGAGGGAGGGGGCAAATGTGCCTCAGCCTGTTCGGGAATCTGAAGTATTTGATGACGGAAGCCGCAATACCACTTGTTTCTATCTAATGTGGGACTTGGGCATCTTGCACGGTATACTAAGAAACTACAACACTGATTTTTTTTAAAAAAAAAATTAATAATAATTTTAACATTTAAAATAATAATGAGTTTAAACTTTTAATGTTCAATATTATTAATTAATATTATTTGCATCTTGCACGGTATACTAAGAAACTACAACACTGATTTTTTTTTAAAAAAAATTAATAATAATTTTAACATTTAAAATAATAATGAGTTTAAACTTTTAATGTTCAATATTATTAATTAATATTATTTGCATCCTCTTCTTTTCTTGGTTATTTTTCAAGGGAAGTTAGAACTTGAAATTACAACAGTCTATGATACAAAGAAATTACAATATATCTATCTCCCGTAAACAGGCTTTGGAGTCAGGGAAAAGTTGTTGTAGAATCAACTTGTCTTCATTGTGTTGATGGGCATCCTTAACTTGAAATCTACCCATTGGAGGGCTTCTTGTGTTGCTGTGCATATCTAATCTCAATATCCCAATCAAAATATACTATATGCAAATTTACTCTAACATTTTTTTCCAGGAGCAATGTTACCTCAGAAATTTTGTTGATAGTAATATTGTCTTAGAAGTTTAAAATGAAACAATGTTGCCCCATTTCGTTAAAAAAAAAAAAATTAAAGTTAACTATGTGCCAATATTATTTTTAAGATAAAACTTTCAAAATAAATTTACACCTTGACTTTATTTCTAATTGCCAAAATCTCTAACCTCAACGAACGAACTGTTGATCCTCCTTTTTCTTTGAAAATAGAAAGGCATCTCTCTAACTTCGTTAAATTATGAAAAAGGTCCTCCGTCTATTTCCAACATAATGAAGGAAGGAAGAAGAATTTTGTTAACAAATATCAAATCTCAATCCTGCCTCCATGGAAGTATCTTGATGGAGTAAAGAAGTCAAGTAAAAAGGTGATGCTATTTCTTCCTCACACGACCAAAAAGTTTGCTGCAAAAGCCTCCCTCTTTATAGTCTAGAGCTCTCAAATTTCAAAGTAAAGTTAACAAAAAGAAAGTTGGAAACAGCTTTGGTTTTTACTGAGAAAAGTTAAAAGCTTTCTCAACGGTTACAAACCATGTTCAGTTGTTTACTGCTCCAATGGCTACTTTGCCCAAGCCTTTTCTCCAAAAGGCATTTCACAGTCAGATCAAATTAATCAATGTACCATAATATCTATAAAATATGTAGGAAGAAGCCTTTGAATGGCTTAACTTTTTTTAAATTTTCATTACCGACCTCACTTGTTCATTACATAAGGTGCAATTATACTTATAGTTCCAATCAATACTCTTTCGGTTTGTTTAAGAGAAAATTAATGTTATTTTTTTAATTTTTAATTCATTTATAATTCAGTCAATTAATTATGATTCGACACAACTCAATTTTTGAATTTTTAACTTACTTATAATTTAATCCCTTATTTTTTTTTTCATTTTTTATATTTTACAGCTTTTTGCTTCCTTTGTCCACCAGCTTCCCTGTCCTACTTCTTTGGTTCCGTGAAGTTGAGTTTTACCCAATCTACTGCATAGAATAACTTACAATATGGTGAAGATGACAAGGATACAAATATAAAAAATGAAAAAGATAAGGGATTAAATTATAAACAAGTTAAAAGTTCAGAGATTGAATCGCACAGAATCCTAGTTGAAGAATTGAGTCATGAGCAAGTCAAAAGTTGAATGACCAAAAAGTTAATTTTCTCCTTCTTTTTAATATAAACAAATGTGGATTATGATTTTTTTTTTTATAAACAAAAGCAATACAATTTGAGATGTATTTAAGACATTTTGCTAAAATTGCCCTTCACTAACCACTCTCTGGTAATGAATACAAATATTAAGCATTACTCAAGCATTTTAGTCCAAAATTTTTAATTTCTGACGTAATTAATAGAATTAACTAACTTTCTTAAACTTTGAGTTAGCTAAAATTTGCTTCTATTTAAAGACAGCAAGTATATATGCTATAATTATGGGAATCAAAACCACTGTCCATTGCTACTCATTTAAGAGATTTTTTATTTGCTTTTTTTTTTTTAAAAAAAAAAAATTGTCTGATTCCAAGTGAGGCTATTCTATCATATGAATAAAACTCAGCTAGACACATCATTTTTGAATTATGAATAGTATTGCGCCCATTTCTTACCCTCCATACAATACTTTGAAAACAATGTGTAGCTATTTTAACAATTCTCTGGTTGAACAAGTGCCTTGTTTATCATACTAAGCCATAGAATAATTGTGTATCTACTTTAAAATTATAATTACATCAAGTTCATTTTAAACAGGAAACACAAACATAAGTCCATTTATTTGAGTATTCTATGTTTCTGTTGCATTAATCAGAATCAATATAGACCTGTAAGATACGTTACTGTGGCAAAAGGCAACAGCTTTTTTTTTTTTTTAATAAATAAACGCAACAGCTTTTAGAGTATATTGCAGCGAAAATGCATGAAACTACTAGACATTGAAATCTAAGCATTGAAGGCTTCCTATGTTTAGTGAATGGGATATCATAAAGCTTCCTCCTTCTCCCTCAATTGATTTAATAAATGTCCAATGAAATTTGTTCAATGACCGTTGAACAGTTTGTACTTGTCTACCTATGAGAGGAGAACATGTAAAAGGAAAGTAAAGGAGGAGGGAATCTGTGATTTTTGAAAAATGATGGCCTTAATTGAAAAACTTGAAATGGTTGCAAGTTTGCAACTCCAAACAGAAGCAATAATCTTCAGTTCTTAAAAGAAGAAAACTAGACAATGTTAAGAAACATATTCATACATATCACCATCCCTATGTGGTTGCGGCAGCAGTAACAGATATGGTATGCAAACTCTCATTTGCAACAAGCTTGCCTCTGCCTATTCCACTGCTGTGCTGATGATCACATTCTCTCCTCTTGCCATTCGACCTCTTCCTCGCTTCCTCCATGTCACGTCCTGCTTCGGATGCCCAGCCTGATGAACTTTTCTGGACTTCTTCCTCTCTGGAGCTCAATCTTGAAGTCCAGCAATCTGTAGAATCAGCAGAATTGGGTTCCCATGAAGAAGATGAAAATCCCCAGTTCTGTTGACCACTCACAGTGAAACTGTTGCTTCCTGAGGACTCTTGATCCTCCATGTCTGCCCCACTTCCTCCACCACCACCACCACGAACTGAACCACCCCTCTTCATTGTAACATACTTATGGAAGCTTGGCTCCATCACATCATCATGTGCAACAACCTCGGATTCTACAAATGGATCTTTGGTGTCCGTGATCCTCCTCTTCCCATAATGATTTGCACCCAGTGAGACATTGCAGTCCTTCTTAGTTGATTGACAAGTGGGTGGACTTTTCCTGTCATCGGAGAAGGGACCGAGGAGATTTGAGCTATCAGTGGAGTTCAGATCAGCAACAGCTTCTAGTATAGAGCAAGCTTTAGTTACACAAGCAGGGAGAGTGACAGGTGTTGTAGCAGTGTTCTTTTGATGGAAGTTTTGAATGTCTTCAAGAAGTAGCGAAGTGTATGACGTTTCAGGATTCAACATTGCTTCAGCGTTGATGTCTAAGTCCCGGGATCTCCTAGAAGACCTGCTTCTTGTTAATGTCTGGGACTGTTTAAGGTTGTCAATCCCTGAAGGCACAACCGTTTTCACAACAATATTTTCAGTCATTGGACAATGCCCTATCAGCTCTTCATCTTGTTGCTCCTTTGGCTTACAATTTGTCCCACCCATGGTTGTTCTGCTTTTGGTGTTGTCATTCACATCAACATTCATTTTCTACATCAAATAAAATTATCAATGATCAAATTTCAGAACAATCACACCCATCGGAGGACAAAAAAACAAAAAAAAAAAAATTACAGAACTAAATGACAAGAAACGTCTTCAGTTCTTTTCTAGCTGAGAAAAGTTAAATCAGTGAAGTGAGTGATTACCTTGTTGTTACAGTTGGCTGCTTGCGGATAAGCAAGTGAGTTGGGATCGATATCACTCAATGGGTTTCTTCTATAAGGCGATTGATCTGCTTTCCTTGAAGAGTTACGGCTAAGTGAGGGTTGTTGCTGCTGAGGATTATTCTCTCCCAATGCTTTAGAACTTGATGCAGTACCATTTCCATTTGCTCTTGCAGGGGATCGAGAACGTGGTGAGGCTGCAGATCTGGAACCCACCATGCCACTATCACCGACATTCCTCTTCACTGAGATCCTCTTTACTCCAGATTCTCCTCCACCACCATTGTTACTCTTATCCATAACCAACGATGAAACAGTTGGAGGGACAGAGACCATCTTTCCAGGTCTAGCAGTGGAATTGCTGTTATTGTTGCCAGCAGTGGCAGAAGTTGGGTTTGTGCTTGTGGAGTTGCTGGTCTCTGAAGATCTTCTGCCAGGAGATCTGCTAACCCTTCTCTCTCTGCTACTGGATCTCTGGTTCTGCTGCTGATCTCTTTCCCTGCTGGGGGTCCTTCTCCTTCCCTGAGAAGAAGACGTCTTCCTCGGAGATTGGCGGTCTCGAGGGCGGTGTTGGCGGCGTTGTTTCTCTCCATCATCTTCACACAGATCACTATTATCAGTGCCATTGGCTCTCCTTTGGTCATCATCAGCAGAAATGGTGTCATTGTCACATTGATCAAAATCATAGCTTCTCTTTGAACCAGAGTACCTTCTCCTACGTTCACCAGCACCAGCAGATGAAGAAGCAGCTTTACCAGAAGAGCTTCTGCTGAGTCTCCCACATTGTATGAGAATCGCATCCACCTCTTCTTTTGTGCAGCTTGAAGTCCTCACACCCACTCCCATGGCTGCTGCTGCTGATGGTGTTGATGCTGGTGGCATAATCTTGTTGGTACCCATAAACTCAGCTGCTTCATTAGCAGTTTCATTTTCAGCAACCCCAGCAATTGAGGCATTTTGGTGAACAGTTGGTGGGCATTTGGAATTTCTCTCTCTATCATCATGGCTTTTCCTGTGCTTGATTATGAAAATCTCTTTTTTCACTTGACCTCCTTCATCTTCACGCACTGGCTCTTGCTTCTCTGGAAGCACTGCCTTCTTATCTTTCTCCAGATTCAGTTGTGGCTCGGTTTCCACTTTGGGTTTGGAGACAGAAATGACATTTGCAGAATTCTTCTTCAGCTCAAGAGGCGCTGAAGAAGAAAGAGACTTGGGTTCAACAACAGGGGTATGGGAGGAGGAGGAACCTTTCTTCTTACTCAAACATGTACCCATCGATGTTCTTCTGGTCCGCGACCTTAGCAATGGAGCAAGAGATTGAAAGAAGGATGAAATGACAGAGACCGAGAAATAGAAGAGAGAGGAAGAGAGAGAGAGAGAGAGACGAAGAAGAAGAAGAAGAAGAAGAAGAAGAAAGGGAAGGCAGGGAAAAGCAAATTTGAATTGAAATTAGGAAGAAGAGGAAAGGAAAAGGTTGCACAATGCCCAAAAAACTATAATTCATTCATTTCATTCAATTGAGAAAAAAGTTTACAACTTTCTGATATAATTGAGGGGGAGAGGGAAGAAGGAGAAGAAGACGAGACCGAGGAAATTCAAATTTTCGTAACGGGCGGGCTTCTTGTCTCGCTCTACAGAACACAGATCCAAAAGAGGTTTAATTTGCTGTCTCACCCAGCTAACCCCACTTAACTTGAACGTCACATCCATGCCATCCACAACATCTTTTAAAAATTTGGTGGCAAAACAGTAAAAATATTATATTGCTTTAAAATTCTTCTTATTGATATGCAACAATTTTTTTTTTAAGAAAATCAATATGTAGGGGAGTCACATGTAGGTATTAAATAATTAAATAATTAATCTTTTAGTCCAATAGTTCCAAATCAATTAGAGTTCAATTTTTAAATTTCAACTGTTGCAATTTAGTTCATGTATATTGGCAACAAAAAAAAAAAATTCATGGAGCTTTAACTTAGTTGGAACTCAATGTCAATAGACAATGGTATAGAATAAATAGTTTTCGACTACTCAAGTAAGAAATCTCAATAATGCGTTTAATAGAGCTACTCATAATTATGCCTGATAATACTCAAATTTGGCACAATTAGATAACTATATAAAAAATATGAGTTTCTAAATTTTAACTTTATGATCCCTATGATTTTAAGCATTTAAAATTTTAGTCCCTAAATATAATGAACTATATAATTTTATTTTATAAAATATACAAACTAATATTTAATGATTAAATTATAGAGACTAAATTGCATTAAATCAAAGTTAAGGGATCAAGTTTTAACAAAATTATGTACCCATTTAGATTAATGATGAAAGCTATATTTCCAACGTAATTTACAATCTACAAGATCAAAATATAATATAAGTTTGACCTTAACTTATGTAAATGTATTTTTCTAATATAAATAAAAATTCAAGTATTGAGTGGAATCAAAATTATAATGATAAAAGGATTAGTTTTTTTCCCCCTAAATAATTAATTTGTGTGAAAGTCACTGAAAACTGTGAGAAGCTTGACGGCCCAGTCTGGCATCTTGTGTGTGTCGTGTACCTATTGGGGGGAATTCAAATTTTGAGGCAACGGCTATAGTTGTTGGGGTCAACAAAAAAGTGTGCCTTGAAATTTGATAAGAGAGAATATTCTATGAGGACATCAAATCAAATCATCAAGCAACGGCTATTTCCACATCCATGTCATGTGTGTTTGGGAGAGCATTGGGTTTCAAAAAGAATGTAGAAAGTGAAGTGAATAGGGAGAAAGCAGAATGTTTACCAGATTCATGTGATGCGACAGTCAAAACCACTAGATTCCCCCATTCGGAATCCAAAGATTTACTATTTCACTCGCTATTGTCCAAAATTACAAAAAAAAAAAAAAAAAGAATGGTTCACACTTCACAATGATTCACTGCTTTTTTTAACCGTTTTTAAATTAATTGTCAAATATCTAAACAACTAACTAGTTCAATTTACAAGAGTGGACACCCTGAATAATTACACGACTGCATGTCCATGATTCAACAAATGAATCTATTTAGATTCTTTTATATATATATATACACATCTCCATGACTTAGAGCATGATTGGTAAAGTTTTTAAAGAATAGCTTCTGTCTCGAATTGCGTAAAAGGGCTTTTAGAGTATAATAGATTTTAAAAAAGAAGTGATTGTAAAAAAAATTGAATATGTTTAAATAGTTGTTGTAAAAATAGATTTTCAAATTTGAAATTACCAAGAAGGGCATAAAGTAATATATTAATTTTTTTTTAAAATTTTAGCTCAAAAATGATATTGATTTTTTTTAAAGTGAATAAATTTTATAATTAATAGTTTTTAAAAAATTATTTATATTTACTTAAAAATTTAAAATAACAACTTTAAATATCTTTTGTTAAACAAAAAATTAATGTGAGCGGTGAGGAGTAGGCGTTGAAACGAGACAGCAGGCGTGCAGCTACTGACCAGGAAGAGCGTATAAAATGACAATAGGAAGCCAGGGGCAGAAGTGACTAGTGAAGGTTTTAAGCTCAATTGAAAAGCTTTTGGCCAGAACCTTGGTTTTAGCCCAAAACCAAGATTCTAACCCAATAAATGATTTTAAGGTTTTTCCTTGTATTTGGTAATCACAAAAGCTTAACTTAGGTTTTCTCTCTAAAAATGATTTTTTAGTGATTACCAAACATATACTAAATTTCACTAAATACCCTAAGGACAATACTTACCCACAATGTTGGATATTGTGAGCATCCAGTCCAGATCACCAATAAAGTAAATAACATATATCTCTTTAACATATTGTAGTTACGGCGTTTCTCCCTCTAACCCCCTCCCACTGGCGACTTTCCACCAGCTGCACATTTATGGTAAGTTGTGAGATGTTTATTACCTGTTTGGTTGCAAGACTTTACTGTAATCTATCGTCTCAACCTTAATCTGATCTTCGTCTTCAAGTAAATGGTTTTCCCCTTGCTCGCCGTCCTCTCCAGCTTCACCATCAGTTCAAGCCCAGTCCTTTGCCACCAACCAATCATCTTTGTCATCCTCGTGGAGCTGCAACTCCTTTAGCCATTGCCATGGCTTCTCCATGGCCTTCGTCCTCTCCAATCCTACTATTGGTCTTTGACAGCAAATAGGCTTAAAGGTTTTGTGATTTTATCCATAGATGTGCAGTTGGTGGAAAGTTGCGAAAGGAGGGGTTTGAGTAAAGAAACGCCATTAACTACAATGTGTTAAAGAGACATGTCATTTTTTTTATTGGTAAACTTGATATTCACAATATCAAGTGCTATGCTAAAGTATCTTTTTGGCATCACTCAATATACTAAGATAATTAAAATATGGATAAATTTGGGAAAAAAATAATCCAAAACGACACTTTCCATCAACCAAAACCTAAACATGATTTGATAATTCAAGGTTTTAAATACCAATAAATTTTAAAAAAAAAATTATTGACTTAACCACCTTTCTTAGGTGTATAAATAAATATATAATGATAAAACCATATGATAAGCAATCATTAAACAAAACATTACTTCATCAAATGATTTTTTTTTCTTTTTCCATTTTAATTAATAAACCTATAGAAAGTACCTTGTGAATTGAGTTGTGACAAACGTGAGTGATAGAGTTGCTTTGTGGGTCAATGTCCTAAAATCTAAATACAAATGTGAAGAATAAAACATCCCATTGGTTAAAAAAGTTGTGAACTCTTCCCTTGTAGGTACTATTAGCAGACTGAATGCATTTGGAAGATGATTTGGAAATGGTTCGTTCCCGAAACAAGTAAGGCTTTCATGTGGCTTTTTGCAAATTGTAGATTCCATATAGCAGAGCTTCGCAGGACACGTGGAATAACAGAAACAACTAACTATCCCTTTGGCTGCTTGGAAGATGAAGATAGCACACAGCTACTTATTAGGGACTGCTCTAATGCTACTGACTGATGAAGATTTGCGGTCTGTTCAATATTGTGGCATACCTTTTCGACATTGCAGGCAAAGAAGTGGGTTCGATGGAATCTAACACATGAGGCAGGGCAATGCCATACCAGTAAGTACCATGGGCAACATTGTTTGATTACATTTGCTGGGACTCTTGGGTCATGCGATGCTGCAAATTATTTAACTCAACAGATGTGTCCACATACCATGATGGCAAATCAAGTCTTCTACCAGGCATACTGGAACCAGGATCTAATGCAACACTGCAACTTCTACACTAACAATCGTACAGATGGTCCAGTTCAAACTACTATACCAGAGGATTTTCACAAGTTGGAGGTGGATGGATGGGTCCTCCAAAACGGAAATAGTGGATGCAGATAAATCATATGGTGGAAAGATGGGAGATAATGTGGTTACCAATGCAAACTCACATCAGTGTCGCCGGCAATAGTGAAATTACTTAGCTTCATTCATGGGGCTAAGTTTGCGATGGAATAGAGGATACAGGAAAATTGTACTTGTATCACACTGCATAGAGGCTATAAACGTTGTCATTAGGGGTTGTGACACTAACCACTCGTTTGGAGACATTGTTGATGAAGCATATCTTATGGTTAGTAGAAACCGACAGGTACTTGTTTCTCACTCCAACAGGGAGGATTTGCTTTGGGTTGTTTATCTAGTTAAATCTTCACATCATAATGGGGATACTTTTGTTATCCTTAATCAACCCCCATTCCTTTAGACAAGAGTTGACAGTTGAGGAAGGAAGTTGAGATAGATGTTGCTGCAGTTTATTTTGAATGAAATGATATCCAGTATTTTTACTCCCAAAAAGAGTGGTGACACTTCCCAGTAACATTGATCTATCCTTTACTTTTTAGATAACCGATTACTGCATTAACTAACCGCCCACTTTTTCTCGTATCCACTAACTTCCCCCTCCACCTCCCTCTCTGCTTAATGTTGTCACCATTATTGGATTAATTTTTAAACGGATGAAATTTAATACTCCATAAAATATTATTATAGGATTAAATATAATATCAATTATGCAATTGCAAATTATTCACATCAAACTTTAACTGTATTAATTTAGTTATCTATTTTTTTTTTATTTTTAACATTTAATATTATAGTAGTATTTTTATAGAATAAATCTCAACCATTAAAACGTAATCCAATGGTAAAGACATTAAGTCAAAAGGAATGTTAGTTGAGATATTCCTCTCCCTCATTTAAGAAAAACTTTTTCTTGACATAGTAACACCCCAAATATAAGGAGGGAGGAAATTGGATTTTATCAAAAACTAGGTCTACTATACCATATATCCTAAATATAATATATAGTTTGTAATGCAAATTGCAAACGATAATATATAAGGTTTCCATGGAGGCAATGACGTAATCAACTATTTTGAAGATGATGCTGGAAGATCTCAATGGAATATATATCTATCAATAATCTTATAATCCAGCAGCACAATGTTCCCTTTCGAGTGAGAGGTTGAATTTAATCCCGAGTGTAATGTTAGACTATTATTATTTGTCTCCCTTAATAAAATATTGATATATCACTTTGATTGCTTTCAAGAGCTATCAATGAGTTAACCGACCCTAAAAGGGTTTGCCTTAATTGGCTAAGCCCTAAACTGAACAAGTTTGAAAAGCTTGCTTATATTTAAATTATATATTTAGTAAAACCAAAATATGTAGCTTCACGGTTGGCTCGTGGACTTTTATTTCATTTTGTTAAATTTCAATTCTTTTCAGCTATTTTGAATATTAAAAAATAAAACAATAAATCTCCCTAAAATTGTTAATTCAAATCATAACTATTAGTAAAATATGGTATTAAACTATATCCCAAACTTCTAAAACTAATACAAATCAAACCTCAAACACCAATAAACTTTTGTTCAAACTCAAAAGAGATTAAAACTAGACAAATCAAAACGATAGAAACCAAGTAAATTTAATTAAGATTCAAATAAAATTCACTTTCAGCCATTCACATTCAAATTCTATAACCAAGACAATATACTATTGAAAAAGATGCTCAACCCTCTTTCATAATTGGCTTACACGTATCACGACCCAGCACGAAAGGCATAAAAATTTGTATGGCAAATAGAGAGGCTAAAAAAATTTGTATTCCTAGTTGGCTTTGAAGCTAAATAAATCTGGTTAAAATGCAATTTTAACAATTAAGCTTTTAATCAGAACATCCAACACAATTAGATTTTGAAAGATACAAAAATCAACCAATTTTTTTAAAAATAATGCAATTTTAGCAACATGTTACATTGATTCAAATACCTGTTATGAAGTTAAAGAGATAATAATTGAATCATACATAGATAAAAAATAGAATGGAGTATTTTGTATAAAAATGACGAAAGGGAATATTTTGTCAATATCTTTGATGTGTTAACTACTCTTATAGTAACTATAAGTTATTTCCAACATGTTTTATTAGAACAAAAAAGCCTTAAACTTGGCTAACTTTGTTTTAAAATTTAATAATTTTTAATCTTTATACCTATTTAATATATATATATATATATATATATATATGATATCCATAAGAATACATCTACCATAACAAATGAAACGATATATTGTATATTTATATAAAAAAAAATTTAATGAGGTAGTACTACAATAAAAATCATCTATATATCTTATAAATATTTAAATTAAATGGGATATGAGGAGTATACTTTTTTGACTTTATAAGAAGGAGGAAGCCAATAATAATAGGGGAAATGTCATTTAAAAAACCTTTAAAATATAAAAAGTATAAATGAAGTTATTCAATATGTTTAATTCTAGATCAGATCTAGTGGAGTAATTAGGGATATTGAAATTTGATTAAAAGGCAAAAATACATCAACAATGTTTTTAAAAAAATTGAGGAAAAAGACACGTTTTTGTATAGCGAATTGTAATTCCAATATAAAGAATAACCAGCTAGTGTATGAAATTTCTTATATGAATATTACTACTCCTGAAACTTGAAAAAATTGGAACTCTTTTTACCAAATGTTTATTGCAATTTAAATTTAGCGAATTGCAATTCGGGTATAGATAATAATCAGTTAAGTAAACGAAATCTTCTCATATGAATATTACTACTCTTAGAATTTGAAAAATATTGGAACTTCCAATATTAAATGTTTATTGCAACTTAAATTTAGTAAATTGTAAGTCGAATATAGATCATAACTAGTTAAGTATAAGAAATTATCTTACATTACTACACCTAGAAATTATTGGAACTTTTCTTATCAAATGTTGAATATTCTTAATTGATGCACTGAGTTTGATATATAATTAATCATATTGGATGCCCAATTTGTTCTTTCTATTTTAGAGAAATATTTACATACTCTCGGAGTGTTACGTCATTCATATTCTGTCCAATGAAAATGTTCCAAGTGTTATCTATTGTGATCCCATATCCCATAAATCTCTCCTAATTATTTTCATTTTTCTATAATTCATTACAAAAGATATTTATTATGGAAAAAGAGGAATAATTAAGAGAGATTTATGGGGATATAAGATTCACAATAGATGACATTTAAAATATTTTTATTGAATAGAGCATGAATGATGTGACACTTTCGAAGTATGTAAGTATTTCTCTCTATTTTAAAAGGTTTTTAAAAGGTTTTTAAGTGTAATAATAGCAGTAATAATGATAATAGGCTTCCAACTGTCACACAGAACTTCCGTAACAAAACGAAACTCATGAACTATTTTGCGTCTTCTTTTTTTCGCTGTATCTTAATCTTAACTGTTCTGAAAGCACCATCCCTCAAATGGAAGTTTCCGGCGGCCTTACCAGAGTGCAAGCTCTAGCTCAATCAGGTCTCTCTCAAGTTCCACCTCAGTATATTCAATTCTCTGAGAACCGACCCATTCACCAGGATCCACGCGCCGCCACAACCTCCTCAAGCTTTGTCGGCTCCGACGCGGATATTCCGGTAGTCAACCTTTCTGGGTTCGACCCTGATCAAACGAATTCGATTCGAGAAGCAATCGGACGGGCTTGTCGGGAATGGGGTGCTTTTCATGTTACCAACCATGGCATCCCGGTCAGCATTCTGGATGATATCAGACGCGTGGGTCTCACTTTCTTCAATGATTGCCCTATGTTAGAGAAGCTGCGATACGCATGCGATCCCAGCTATGCCGCGTCGGAAGGGTACGGGAGTCGGATGCTTCAGAGCTCAGACCAGCAGCAAAACGATGCGGTTCAAATCTTGGATTGGAGGGATTACTTCGACCACCACACTTTGCCTCTATCTCGCCGCAACCCTTCTCGCTGGCCTAACTTCCCTCCCGATTACAGAGAAGTCGTCACTAAGTACAGCGATGAGATGAAAGTTCTGGCTCAGAAGTTGTTGGGTCTAATCTCAGGGAGTTTAGGCCTGCGGACTTCGTGCATTGAAGAAGCCGTTGGGGATTTCTATCAGAACATCACTATCAGTTATTACCCTCCATGTCCTCAACCCGACCTCACACTTGGTCTGCAGGCTCACTCTGATATGGGTGCTATCACGCTTCTGATCCAAGACGATGTGGGAGGTCTGCAGGTTCTCAAGGATGGTGCCAAATGGGTGACTGTGAAGCCTCTCTCTGAGGCCATTCTCGTTCTATTGGCTGATCAAACTGAGGTAAACGCCCAACCTTCTCATTTAGTTTGGTTATTCTCTAATTTGTGGCGGCTGAAATCCGGTGTTAACTGTTGAGATTGTAAAATTGATTTAGAATTTTGTGTATTCTTTTATACCAACTAAAACTTGATCATGTGGCAGCTCATTTGGGTTGAAATTCTTTTGCCGGCGGGAGTTATCTGTTTCGTATATTAAACACCCTCGTGGTAGTTGTGTGGACATTGATACTACATCGTGCTGTGAGCTATCTATGTATTAATTCTCTAGTTGACAGTTCTGGACCCTTACGCCTCATTCTATGTCGAACCCCCAGTTACTCTGAGGTCCCAATTCAAGATATCTTTCTTCTTTTGGACAAATCTTAACTACTTCACATATTCTGGGATTTATTTGATTCTGAAAAGTCCCTTTGGATATAGATTATAGAGTAGTCTCTTTAGGAGCTTGTGGATGAAAAATATTTGACTCATACTTGAGGGTTGTCTCCCTGTCATTCTTAAAATGAATTTCTTCTTCATGTATGGGAAAAAGCATTTATATTCTGGGTATCCTGTTTTTCTTCTTCCTCAGTACATAATTGCTCAGTGGTGCATATGAACTTATCAAGTGTGACCGACCGTTCAAGTTGGGGCTGTGGGGTTTAGTGTTATGATTGACTTCAATAATCTCTTCTGGGTTGGTTTGGAATATTTTTCCTCTACTTGGAAATTTGTTTTTACTCTTACGTAAAAAATGTTGTGAAAAGTTAGAGTAACTTTTAGAATCTTGTTGGTGCCTGATCATTTGTTAATATTCTTAGTTAAGTACAAATGTGTTTTTTTTTTCAGCTTGAGGTGCTTTTGGAAAAATTATTCTTTTGAAAAGTTGAAATTTCAAAGCATGGTCAAGTGGGCGCTTGGTCGTTATGTTTGTAAACATGTTTCTTTGTCATGACTTGCATAACTTATGCATACGATTGGCTATTATGTGCTCAATAAGTGTTGTGCGTTGATTCAACCTTTTTGTTGATGTGGGAAAACTGTCTGTGAACAGTCATTGGAGTTGTTAAACTGTAATCTAATGCAATATGTTTGGTCACGTGAAGCCCGGAGAGAGGAATTGTGATTGGGATTTGGGAAGAATAGCTGCCAACATTTTGCAAGGGCATCTGATGTAACAATTATTGGAATATTTTCATCTTTGTAGGTTGTTAAAATGTCGTTAAATTGGAAAAATATGTAGGATAATTTGGCCCTAAACTGATAATTAGGGGTACACTCAATAGTTTTGGATTACTGACTGCCCCTTATCTCCAAAGCTGCAACATTTAAATCATTTTGAATTCTGTAATTCTGAAATTTATTCATTTATTCTATATGAATCTCCTTCCATCAAATGTTCTAACCTGGACGGAAAATGCATTTTTATGTAGTAATCAATAGCAAACCATGGTCAGAATTGGGTAGTTATTTGGATGCACTTCCATAAAAAGACAGGGAGGCGGAGGCGGTGCGGGGGGCGGGGGAGGGGGGGCGGAGGGTTGGCTTACGTAAATACAGGGTTAAATTAGTCTGTGGTTTTTCATTTGTATGTTTTTAAGGGAAATTGGGGTGACATGTTACGAAATATAGAATACAATATTTTTCAAAATGTCAAGAGTTTAATACAATATATATAAAATCAACAAATTAATGCATGGAAAAATAAGATGTTTGTTACTTGGCTGCCTGTAGAAGCATAAAACAAGTTAAAACATGAATTCCAAATTTAGTTTAAATGAAAATCTTCAACCTGTAATCTTTTGAGTCATTTTTGGAATCTTTTGAAGCATGTTAGTACAAATGTATCGGAACGAAAAAAAGGCCAAAACAGATGCTGGAACCGGTGCACATATCCTATAGGAATGTTTTTAGTTCATTGGCGCTTCCTATAGATGTATTGTTTTACACTTCACTACTTTTACCGCTATTTCCCGCTCTGTTGTACAAGTTGTTGCCATGGAATTCCAGCATGTAGCTTGGTAGTGTGTAAATATATTCATAAGTGAAACTGAAATTGCTAAACAAATTGGATTTCCTTGAATAAGCAAAACTTGTGATATCAAACAACTTCTTGTCTGAGGGAAAATTCCTTTTGGCTACTACAGATTATCACAAATGGGAAGTACAGGAGTTGTGAGCATAGGGCCATTACCAATTCTACCAGAGCAAGGCTCTCTGTAGCAACATTTCATGATCCTGCCAAGACAGTCAAGATATCCCCTGCATCTGAACTGCTTGGGGAATCTTCGCCACCAAAATACAGGGGAGTTGTTTATGGGGACTATGTGTCGTCATGGTATACCAAAGGTCCTGAAGGAAAACGAAACATTGACGCACTTGTGTTGGATTCTTAAGCTGGCGTGTGCTTTCAACTGGTCTTAATCTTCCCTGCTTTCAACCTTGTCTTCATTGGTTCAGAGTACACTATTTTAATACCAGATGAAGCAAGTACACCAGTGTATTCTGTAAGGAAAGGTTGCATGGAAATTCTTTTATTACGATATCTAGTCATTTGTCTGTCAAATATCGCATTGCATTGATGCTCAAAACTGGACATGTAACTTTTTATCTTCAAATTCCTGTATATTAGCTGTCTCTTCAGTGTTCTTCAATGCTAAGCGGAGGGAGAAATGTTCTCCTAGAGATTGATTTGCAGATATAATAATCTTTTGTTTCGAAAGAGAATTATAATCCCCCCTCCCCTTCCCTCTGTGTGTGTGTGTGAAACAATTTGGATCCTCTTCATGCTTTCTCTCAATACTCATCTCCATGTGCACTCTCAGTCAATTTATTTAATGTTTATTTGGTTTGACATTGCATGATCGCTAATTGTGGCATTGTAGCTAGCTTGTTTAGTTGTTATCCATTTTGCCTCTTTATGCCTAAAGAGTTTGTAATTGACCGCTAACCTAAGTAGGACTACTACCACTTATTTTTAATCTAGGATCAAACTGACTAATTTGAAGAAATTAAGGAAGTTAAATGAATTAGTATAAAGTAATTATATTTATCATTTTTCTCAAAAATAATTTACTTAACTTATAAATTTATGTATAATCTTTTTCTTTCCAATAAACTTATGTATAATCTATTGATGTATATACGTATTTCAGAGAGATAATGTAATATGTAATATAATTAAGTAATTTATTCAATTTCTTCAATCTTTTTAAATTAATCAGTTAAGTCTTATATTAAATTTATAATACTCATTAAGCTTAGTTCAGCCAGCCCCTTTTGAGCTTTAACTTTCTGAACATTTTTTTTTTTTTGAGGATTGTACTTTTCTAATTAGATTAAAGTCCTAAAAGCACTCGGATCAGTATGAAAATTGTATACTCTCTGTCATTGAATCTTATAAATGTGCTGTCTCGAAGTTCAAAATGATCTGATGGTAAGAATCCAGGAACTTAGAAAAAATAAAACGAAGAAAGGTAATCTACTAGAAAGCTGAAACAAAAACCTCACTCACAATTTTAACTAATAGTCAATAGAGAATCTCCAAGATAAATAAAATAATCTCTGTTAATTTGTTTATTTCTCTTGGCCATTGGCCTCTTCATAATGGAAAAATACAGAGATCGTGAATTCAATAAATCTAAAAATATCTAGATTGAAGCTAACGTTCAAATGAGTATTCCCACTTACTTCTCAACAGAAAAATAACAGAAGTATCAGAAAAATGCAACCAAAATAGCTGTTAAGCTCCTAATCCTTCCTTCTTTGGCCCATTTTCTACTCCTTGAATAAGTCAGCAATTGTTTTAGGTTCTTATCATCTGATAGCAATTAATACTGAACAGAATGCACAGCCTTCATGAAGGAAGTTATTCTTGATTGATCCTTCTGGATGCCATCAGATGCACAAATTCCACTACTAACATCGACCCCTTGAGGCTTGAGAGCAGATAAAGCCTCTGATACATTGCTTGGATTGATCCCTCCTGCTAATAGCCAACCATGCTTGCTTCCAATTTTTGGTAGTCTAAACTTTGCCCAATCAAATGCTTTGCCACTGTACATACATCTCATAAGAAGTGAAAATGTTATTATGTAATTTGTTCTACATTCATAAAAGTAAATGCATGTAATATATTAGAAGAGACAAATTGAATCCAATTTTTTTTATAACCATATGTATTCTTCTATTAGAGGCAAATTGTGTTCGAACTACTGTTAGGCACCAAATGTGGCCACCCCACCCAACAAGGATTCAAGCCTCTGTTCACCACATTGTGATAAATAGTCCTTTCCGCTGAACTAACCCCCAATTTTACTTTTGGGAAAGGGTCAAATTATCCAACATAAGCAATACAAGTTCAATTTTACCTGCCACCAGTTGCACTATCTACAAGCACCCAATCAACCAGAGAGCATTGTTCATCAGAAATTGTGTTTAACAGGCTTCCATCTTCATTTGCATGGAGGACATATATTACACGATTTTCCCGAATCAACAATGGAAAAGCTGCCCGAGAACCATGCCCATGCAGCTGCGTTTTCCAGATATTATGAGGTCAAGCATTTAACTGAGAAACGTTAATTACACACTACGACACTAAGGTTAACCCCAAATATACCTGCATGAATTCAAGGTTAGCTCCTTCAGAAATTCTTAATATTGTTTCTGCATCATCATCAACAAATACTCCCACAGGATGTACTCCATACTCTCTTGCGACTTTTGAGATCTCCTTTGCCACAGAAAGAGAAATAGAACGTTTTGATTTTGGCCACAAGATCATTCCAATAAAATTAGCCCCAGCTTCGGCTGCCATAGCTGCATCTTTAGCTGATGTGATGCCACACATCTTAACCAAAGGTTGATTTTTCCCAAGCACCTTTTGTGAGCTTGGATCATTTTCTGATCGGGTAAAATTGCAGGCAACTTTATATTTCACATGGAACTGTGGTCTGGAACATTGCATTTTCCCCGTCTCAAACCTGCACAAATAATATGTTATACCATTTGAATAGTACTTTATTCCTGTCAAAATCAAAATAATAAAATCAGCTAGCAATGAACCAGAGTTTAAAAAATTTGCCTTTTGGGAAAATTGGCAACTCTAAGTTGCAAGGAACTTCCAGTGGTTGAACCTGCAGAAAAAAGAACAACATCACTTGCAAAGCCAAGGAAAATATATCTACTGTGTTTGAAATTGTTAGATATTGTAATTGTTCATTAAATATTCCCAGGATTTATTGTTGTCACTGTTTTATTAGTTGACACTAGACTAAGGGATACAATCAAGGGATTATCAATCATTTATGTTTGGAGATTTGTAAGCAGCTCATTAAATTAAACGCCTTTTCTAGGATAGCTTCACTCTTTGCATATAAATACCTAGTATTCATTCTATTTCAATCATCAGAAACTATTTTCCCCATTTGCTTTGCCACGAATCAGTAAGGTCAAAAGGCATCATAGTATCTTCAAATTGCTGGCTAAACACATAGATCATACATGTGCCAAGAAATTTGTTGAAAATTATGTGAATTCAATATTTAACCGCAATTGTTCATAAAACTCAGCTCTGTACAGGCTAATGAGGGAACTGGAATAGTCAATTAGAAAAACCATTTTGTCGTTTGCTGCATTGAAACCAATCAAATAAACAAGATCATGAACATTTTTCAACAGTACAATCACATATTGCTTTTAAATTTCATATAATCAAAGGAACAAAGAAGTTGAGTAAACGGTGTTTCACTGCCAGTAGAATTCTGTTTTCTTGATAAACATTTTGAATAGTCTATTGGCTATGCTAAAAATTCAAACAAGTGAAAAAGCAAAACAATTAAAAGTGTTCTACTTTCTAAGCTCAATCTAAAAGTAAAAACTGAAAATCAGAAACATCTACTTTACTCTGCTGGAAAATTCGTCAAGCAATCAGGTTCCATCAACACAAGGTAGAAAACCAAACATCGAAATATAGAGAGAAGAAGAGACACCTGCAAGCATTCTAAAGCTGACTCAACCGAAGTGAAGTATAGTGGACAAGAGAACCAAACACACCAATCACTCTCAGTACAAAGCAAGAAGAAGTGGAGACCAGACTGGTTCCATTATGTTCAATGAGGTGCTAAATGGTATCCAGTTGTTGCATTTGATCTGCAGTAATTCAGAGGGTTCTCTGCACTTGGTTATGTTCCAAAACTCTTTTCACATGGCACATATGTGCTAATGGTAAGCAAGTTTAACTGCATATTCAATCATCTCAATTCGAAAGTAACTCAATAAGAGGAGCATAAATTTTGTCACAAGAACTAGAAACCACTATTAACTGCTTGATAACAATGAACAATTACTATCTTACTCTAATGCCCTGTTTGCCATACTGGAATTGGAGAGTGTGGTAGTGGAAGTGTACCTGGAATCCACTTAGGAGCTTGTTTGGCGCGGTTCAATCCCGCTTCCACAGAATTCCAGTTCCGTCAAAATTGATGGAAGTCGATGCCACACTCCCTACAATATAACTCTCAATTTTCCCACGGAAGTAAAGCTTTGATCTCTTTTAACCTCACCTCTGTGTCTATCTCGATAGTACCTCTTCCGCACTTTGTGGTCCGACGCGGCGTGATGCAGGCGATGATGGCGGCTGCGGCGACCTCCTCCAACGATGACAACAGTTTCCCCTTTCCCGACAGTGGCGATTTCCCGTTACAAAAGATGGCAACGACTTCGTTTTCGCTGGGACTTGCAGATGAAAGCGAGGAAATGGAGAAAATGCTCTTCGAGATGGTAATGCTTTATACTTTGCCGGCAACGGCTTCGTTCTGAAATGATGAAAAATGCTTTGGAAGAGTGAATAAGCTTTTTTTTTTTTTTATAACTTACATTTTTTTTTTATGTGTCAAAAGATTTGGGGTGTTTAATGTGCCTTATCTGATTCCCCTTAAATTTGTTCAGTGTTCCAAATTTTTTAGATTCTATATATAAAATAGGTAATATTTTAATACCTTTTGAACAAAAAATGGTGTAGTTTTAAATTTTTTATGATTTTTCAAAAGAAAAATACTCTAAGTTAAATAGAAGCTATGCAATTTTAGGGTATTTTTCATGTAAAAATTATAAAAATTTGAAACCTATACCATTTTTTACCCATAATATATTAAAATATCACATATTTTATATATAATATAACAATAAAAAGAAATAAGCCAAGAACCCTTGAAAAATTTAAAGGGAGGCCTAACAGACACTTCAAAATCCATATCTGAATCCAATTCATTCACCTTTACCCTTGGAGCCTGTGGAGTTTTTTCATTTTTATTGCTCAAACTTAATGTCCTATTATTGAAAAAAGTGTCCTTTGCACCTTCTTCCTTCGTAATCCTTTTTTTCTTGGGCCGAGATCTTCCTTAGTAATTCAAAATACCTACACGGTCCAATAAACTCGTGTAGCATTAAATTAAAGTTCCAATGAATTGAATCCAATTAAAGAGTAATCACAAGATCATGACAAAAATATCCTTTTAAACATTGATTTCGTGCAGTCATTACAACTAACCGTTGAATATGCAATATTGCTCTATAATTCGAACGAAAATCCTTTGAATGCCCGTTTTCATGTTAACAAAAAAGGATCGGACCGGCTTGTTAGTTAGTTCAGAAACCAACTACCTGAATATATAGCATGTTTAGACAAGTGTCTAATCGAAATCTTGCAAACCAGAGCAACCCGGTATTAACTTGGTCAACCCATTGGATTGATGGGTTGCCCCTTTTTTTTTTTTTTGTAAAAAGGAAAACAGACGGTATTCACAAAAAAAAAAACAAAAGGAAAACAGATGGTGGAAGAAGATGGAGGAGGTAAAATACAGAGAATAATTTATTAACCCTTAAATCATTGTTGTGACTGGTCCAGTTTTTTAAACTTTGCTTGTTTGAATTAATGATGAAAGCTACTTTTTCAATATGATTTATAATTTAAGATATAAATATATAAGAGAAGTTTTATTTTGATTTTTGTGAAAACGCTTCTCCAATTTCATCCCGAACATACCCTAAAATGATGGAAATAAAGCGCTGAAATACGGGATATACTCAATCTTTCAATTTTTTTATACAATTATTACTTAAAATTATTTAATTAAATTTGAGAATTAGTGTCAATAACCTTATGATCTTGTGGCACATAAACTCCTCTACAATGAAAAATTGTTAATTCAACTCTACATGCAATCTCAAACCATGCTTAATCTACTAATTTTTTTTTTTAAAAAAGCATGACTGATGTTATTTTCAATGAAATTTCTCTTACATACTTACCTCGAATTGTGTGCAACACTTTCTAAAAGCTATTTTCAAACATGCTCGATAACTTTTTTTATCGTTCTGTACTGCGCTCTCCCAAGTGTGCTTGTTCCCCCTTCTTAGTAAAATGAAAAATAAAAAGTACTCGAACGTTATTTTACCAGCTCTTCAATGAACAATGCTCATGTATGCATATTTTTGAAGCATCAAATCTTGAACGAGTTAGGGGATGCATGCCTTAGCGTGGGCCCCACCACCCCAATATCAAGGTCGTTGCCAGTACGGCAGTTACCCCTTGCTGTTGGTTCTTTCCCCTTCTTTTGTCGTTGTTGGAAATTTCCAAGTCTTCCATTGGAAGTCAATATGGGTGGAAACTGATATTAAGGGAATTATTATCTTAATTGCCAAAAATCCAATAGAAAAATGGGAAAATTACTGTAGAGTCCTAAATAGCTGAATTAATATCAGAAATGTTTCAAAAGGTTGTTAATGATAGCTTTTCCCACTAGTAGAAAAAATGCATTTTAGACCGCATAAAAAAGGTATTTTAAACCGCATATAGGTGCGGTTTAGATAAGACCGGTTTAGAAAATATGTACTTTTTAGATCGCATGTAGGTGCGGTCTAAAAAGTCTATTTTTTAGACCGCATGTAGGTTATGCGATCTAAAAAATAAAGTTTTTAGACTGCACGGAGACCCGTGCGGTCTAAAAAGTGTGCTTTTTAGACAGCACGGATTTACGTGCGGTCTAAAAAGTGAGTTTTTTTTTAAAAAAAAATTAAATAGAGGCAGTTTTTTTGGATTAAAAGATCCAAAACAATGACTTGCATATTTTTTTACCATTAAATAAATTTAAATAAATCTGATAATATATTAAAATATAGAAGCAATCAATGTCATGACAAAAGACATATCTTTCATTAAAAATTCACAAGACTAAACTATATAAGCATAAATTATACATAATCATCCCTAATAAAGATTTACACACTTCTTCCAAGATTATTTTTTCTTCTTCATTTTTCTTTATCAATTCACAATAGAACCTTTTGGATCCGTTCAAGTGCACCACCAGTAATAAAAGTCTCTTTCCTAGTGTCATCAACTGTCATAGCTGAGAGTTTCTCCAACCTAACACCAGTTGCAAATGGATTCCCCGGATGGCTGTAAAATGAAATTAATCAAGCTACATTAGGAGTTAATAAGGTGTGCAATGCCAGCAACTTGAGAATGAAGAATTTCCAAATAACATATGGAATGAGGCTTCAAAAGAAATATCAACAAAAAGCA